>MU193364.1:12294-24084 GCA_016904865.1 Pissodes strobi | reverse complement strand
ATACCTAGTTCTAATTCTTAAGATGGCGACTGGGTGCCATTTTAAAGGTATTTACACAGTTTTAATTGCGGAACATTAAGTGTTTATTGTCACTTCCTATGGTACCTACAACGCCTTATCAAAATTTTTCAATTATTGGTTTAGCGTTAATAAAATATCGGCAAGAACTTGCCTCTCCAAATTTGGGTACTTTGGTAGCCACAAGACACAAGTAGGTAAATCTAAACTTCATTATATATTTTTTTAATATTAGGAAATAGTTTATTTACCATCTATACATGCATCAAGTTTGTTAATTAATGTATTTTTGTTTTTGATTTATTAAATTTCAAATCTCTATTTCTAAATTTTAATGTGTAACATACCTTACATCTAATAAATAATTTTAACAGAAATAGTTTGGGAAAATTGTCACAAGGAGGATCAAATTTCATATTTTTAAATAAATGTAACAGTGTATTTGAAATCTGAACCCCTATGGAAATTTTCTCAAATTCCTTATTAAAAATGATTTCTAAATTATAAATAAAAATGATGAAAGCTTCTGGTGGTGTAGACAATCAAAAATGAGAACTTTACTCAAAAGTTATTAAAAAACATTTAATTTGAACCTATACATATAATATTTAAAAAAAATTATTTTGATAATAAAACTAAACTAAAATTTTAAGAAACGTATTGACATCAAACTCCTTTTAAAAGTGTAATTGAAGGGATATTAATATTAGTAAAAGTAATATTAAAACTTAAAGAAAAAAAATGGATTTATCGGGTTTTGCATAAATGGAATAATTTTTTTTCTGTTTTTCATGGGAATTTAGTGGCTTTTCGTCGCATCTCTGTTTAAAAATCGGTAGAGCATGTCGAAATTAGTGGAAATCCATGCCCAACTCGAAAAACACAAAAAGTAGGTTTATCGGTTTTTGCATGTCACCTCCTCATTTAATAAAATGGTGTTATTCCGAAAATGTTTAATTAATGGAAAATTTAATTTTTTTTGTAGTTTTGAATATCGGAAATCTGTTATGGAGGTGAAAATTACATAATAGTTTTATTTGGCTAGTAATTTGCTCTCTAAACATGTACAATTTTTTCGCGGAAATTCTTTATATGGAAAATATTATAGAAATTATTTAAATTGACATATTATATCGGTGTGTTTTGTTAGCTTGGGTTAATTTTGGTTCTGTATTAGGTAGGGTAGGTCAAGCGCGTAGCGCACTTGTCTCATTGCGCTTGTTCGGTTAATTAAAGTTAGTTTCGATTATTTTTGCGCTTGTCTCTTCACTATGGTTAATTGTGGTTAGTTTCGCTTAGTCTGGGTTATTTTTGGTTAGTCTGGGTTAATCTTGATACGTTTGGGTTGGTTTTAGTTAGTGTTGGCTAGTTTTGATTAGGTTGGCTTAGCTGTAGTTGATATAGGTTAGTTTGGGGTAGTTTGAGTTGGTTTTAGTTAGTGTTGGTTAGTTTTAATTAGGTTGGATTAGCTGTAGTTGATTTAGGTTAGTTTGGGGTAGTGAAGAGACAAGCGCACGTAGCGCGCTTGTTTCTTTAGTCTGGTTAATTAGGGTTAGTTTTGGTTAGTCTTGGTTAGTTTGGGTTAATCTTGATTAGTCTGAGTTGGTTTTGGTTAGTTTGGGTGAGTGTTGGTTTCTATTGATTAGTTTGGAAGAGCTGTGGTTGGTTTGGGTTAGTTTTGGTTAGTTGGGAATAGTGAAGTTTTTTTACTCTGGTTGATTTGGGTTAGAGCGGTAGAGAGGCACTCTTAGCCAAGATTTTTTTTCAAATACATTTTCGCTCTTCTAAACTTTAATATTTTTTTTTGCTAATGACAATGATGTATTTGCGGCGAAAAATTTTGATTGTCCTGCGGTGAGAAAGATACTCTAATACCAAAAAAAAATGTATTCTTTTCCTAACGGATTTCCGCTAAACGAAACTTGACCCATGATACATCAACCGCCTGACTATAAATGAAACATCCTTTGCTTCGTCATATGACAGCTAAACAATCTATTTCGCGCAGGCGCCATGAAAATTGAAACCCGTAATGTCGCTACTCGGTGGTGGATATACTCGGGTTTTATTTAGACTTGCAAACGTCATTTTTGACATAAAATTCAAAATATGTCAAAAACGATTAGACCTAGGTATAGGATATTATATATAAAATATATCTAGAACTTTCTGAGGAATTAAAAAATGCCTTAATATACAGAGTATTTATTCTATTTAAAATAAGGAAGTTGATAATTGTCTACAAAAACACCCTGTATATATAAAAATATAATATTTTAAAAATTTAAGTAAATCCAAACAACTTTGTATTAAACTTTCTTTGGTACACTCCGTCGATTCTGAGATAAGGTATCATCCCATCATAAACGAGTCACCCTGTACATGCAAGAAATCCTTATAATTGTTTAATTTATAATTAAGTTAATCTTGATGAAAGTAACACCAGGGTAGTTTAATTTAGTTAGAAGTGAATTTTATAGTTAACAGCAGATTTTATAAAGAACATTGTACCATCATTCTTGTTAATGATGCAAACTCTTAATTACAATAAAAATATCCAAAACTACATTTATTATTTTGATCTAAATTGACTCATTTTCTTAAAATGGAATATCTTTAGATTGCCACCCGTAAACATAATTAAATCAACAAAATAGCAATAAATCATTAATCTTAACGCAGTACAATACCAAAAATACCGTTTTCCGCTTTAAAATTAAATGTGTACTCATCGCGTGATTTGAAATTGAAACAGCCATGTAATATCCATATCTTGCTTCTCTTTGTATCATGGTATTCATGCACCCATTCATTACCTTGTACCGATGTCTAGATTCGGTCGGTTCAAAAAATAGAAACGGGGGGGGGGGGGGTTCATTAAATAAATGCACTGTATATTAATATTTCATATGACGTGTGGCGCCTAATTAACGAGAATTTTTATCTCTTATCGCTAAATGTTGTTTAATACTTGTTATTCATGCAACCACACTGGATAACGACAGCCTATTTCCTAACGTCCTGGGATTTTTTTAGCACAAAGAAATAATACAGACGCCAAAATTATTTAGCAGTTCTCACATCTTTTGAAATAGTCTAGGTCCGCTCGAAAAGTTAAATTTTTTGACCCTAATACAGGTCATAAAAACGTTTTATGTTAGAGTGAAGTGAAAATTTTATAATTGAAATACATTACCTGGCCACCTTTACTTCTAATTAAATTAATTAATACGTCTTGATCCAGGATTCGTCTCTTTAGCATGGGATGCCATAATTATGGAATATTAAACCGCGGTAGAGCGCAAGAAAGAAAAGCGCCGCAGACGGAAATTTTTGGCAAAGCAATCGCCATTTTGTCAAAACAAACTGATTTGCATTAAACTTGTGTTTATTGAAAATAAACTAAAATAACTACATTTCTGAGCAAAAGGTGGAGTCAAATTTTATTAAAAAGGTCTAGCAATGACGCACACACGTGAGGAGTTTTTTTGAATAAGAAAAATAAATAAATAAATAATCTTTAAATTACCGGGTATAAATTGTAGCTGACAATATATGTACAATCCCTCCTCAAGAATATCTCTCTGTGCGCCACTTAAATCTAAACATACATAACCACAGCAAACATATTAATATTCAAACAAAACAATCTAAGCTAATCTATCTAATTATTGTGTTTTTGATACTTCGAAGCCTACTGCTAATGATAATTCTAGAGTAAATTCGTGTTTACATTTACCCTGTAAATATTTTGTACTGGGGTAAACGTAAACAATTACTAAGGGGTAAATGTAAACACCAATTGCAGGTAAAGTAATGCTGTTATAGAACGTATCAACGGAGGAAAGCGGCACCCAGTTATACCCAAGAAGATATTGCTAATGCCGTGAGAGACGTCCAGAATAAGAACTGTTTTTATAGGGACGCTGAAGAAAGGTATGCAGTACCAATTTCTGTAATTTATCACCGGATTAATGGCAGAAAGGTGCCTATTGGAAAAATGGGAGCTGGAAGAAAGCCAGTGCTGAACGGGAATATTTAACAACAAATAGTTTTATGTTTAATTGCTGGGGCTCAAATGGGATATCCATGCGACAAAGAAGAACTAAGAGGTCTTGTGTCGGATTATATAAAAGCTAACAATATAAGCAATCATTTGCAAAATGGCATACCTGGAGAAGATTGGTATCGGTCTTTTATGAAACGAAATCCCCGTATTTCATTGAAAAAAACCGGAACACCTTCAGAAAACTCGTAAGCTGGCAAGAAACCCGGATATAGTGTATGATTTCTACTCTACGCTTGAGACGTTGTGTAATGAATCTGATCTACGATCTCCAGACAAAGCTCGGTTCGTTTTTAACTGTGATGATAGTGGCTTTGCCAGCGACCCAATTAGGCTTAGAGCTATAGGTGAGAAAGGGAAGCCAATCTCGAAGGTATCCGGTGAATCTGGTCGGAAATCCACAGCTGTATTGCTAATCGTCGCTGCTGATGTATATTTAATACCACCTTTAATTGTATACAAGGAAGCTGCAGTTCAAGCCCGTTGGACTTCAGATGAATGTTATCCAGACACAGAGTATGCAGCATCTCAAAATGGATGGATGGAGGAAACACATTTCTTAAATTAGTTCCAAAGATGTTTTGAGATATTAATGCTACACCTAATCAAACAGCAGTTCTAATATATGATGGACACGCTAGCCACATAAGCGTAAGGATTATAGAAGTGGCGATAAAAATAATATTCATTTGATTCGTCTTCCAAGTGATTTAACTTACCGTATCCAACCATTGGGCTCATTAAAGACGAGATGGGATAAAATACTTGTGGATTATGGAAAATCCCAAATGGGAGTTGGTACAGGGCGTTTTCCAAAAGACAAATTTCATATTTTACTTGGACAAGCATTACGTGAATCTGTAAAACCAGAAATATGGTGAAATGCTTTGTAACAACAGGCCTGTTCCCGGTTGATTCCTCAAAATTTCCAAAGGAGTTATACTTGACCCCTCTTGATCTTCAAAGGTACCAGTTATGTAAAAAATAGAAGAGTGCAGCAGCATGACATATCACAACCTGGTCCGTGCAAGAACCACTCCAGCCTAGCCCCTTAAAAATATATTGAGTGCATCAACGTCATCGAATAGTTGTGATGAAGAATTGGAATCAGTAGCTCTGGATTTATCCCTAAGAATTAGTCAGCAATCTCCTGTTAAACAAGACCGCTTAAAGAATGTAGTGGAAATATTTTCTAATATAATGAGAAACAATAATAATCCCTCCCCTTTAGAGAAGACTTCTGATGCAAAAAGAGTCCCCGTTCCTCGACTTAAACAGTCAAGTTATGGAGAAGTTTATCAGAAAATGAAAATGAAGAGGACTACCGTAATCAGCTACAAATTGAAAATACGCCTGAAGTGAGCCACGAAGATCCTGACAGAGATGCATTGGTTCCTGGTGCCTACATATTAGTAGATTTTTTTTGGAGGAAGCAGAAACAAGACTCATTTTAGATATGTGTGTGATGAATTCTGTGTTAGAAAATAATGAATTTTTACTCACTGGTCTTAAATCTGTAAACCAAACTAATAATTCTTTTGTTGTCGTTGATTCTGATACAACATCGATAAATATTTCTATGATACAACCTTTATTGCATCCACCAACTGTGGAATGTAAAGACAGAAAGCTCATTTATATATTCCCAGGCTCTGTAGGTGTTAAGAAAAAACAGTAGGCAAAATGTGAAACAAAATGTTACTTTTCCCTTTAAGGGTTTTTATTTTTATACCCTACAGTTTTAAATTGATCTAGTTTGTTGGCTAAGAAGTGTCTAGTTTAGTGACTATTTGTTCCAATATCTAAATAAAATAATAAGAAAAGTGCTTGTGTGACAATTTTTGGGGTAAATGTAAACATGACAAGAAATCCTTATACAGTAGCATAAATATCTAAAATTCTTTTTCGTCCACATTTCTACCAGAATTTACAGTTATACATAAGATGGGAAACGAAATCATTGTTTACCATTTCCCCCTGGGGTAAGGGGCAATGGTAAACACTATGGGGTTATTGTAAACATTCATTATCACCTTATTGGAGAATATTTAAATCACTTTTATAACATTATTTGGGAGATATAGAGCTAAAGACCTCACATTGATTACCGCGTTTTGAAAAATTAATTACAGATTGAAAGATATACCTTTAAATTCGGAAACCGCTAAAATCGTTTATAATTACCCATCATCCCAGGGCAGATGAATTAAACGGTTTTGGCAATGTAATCGTCATTTTGTCAAAGCAAACTGATTTGCAATAAACTTGTGTTTATTGAATGAACACAACGAACATAGCACAGAAATAACTAAATTTCTGATAAAAGGCGGAGTCAAATTAATTAATAAGATCTAGCAATGGCGTACACACGTGTAGGGTTTTGGTGAATAAAAAAAAAATCATAAATAATTTTTAAATCACCACGTATAAATTGTAGGTGACCTTATACAACCGCTCCTTAAGAATATCTCTTTGTGCGCCACCGAAATCTAAACATACATAACCCCAGCAAACATATCAATATTCAAACAAAACAAAAATGTTCTTTGAAACCAAAAATGTTTACATACATTTTCATATTTGTTGAATTTTGTAATACATAAATTTTTGAAGTGAAACTTCTTTTGGCGCCTTCACTACATCTTTTCCTGGGAGGTGAACAAGACTGAACGGTCACGCGTCAGACTCGTCAGCCGTCATTATATATAGGAACAACACGGAGCAAAAAATTCCTTCAGGGAATCCTACGATCAGCTCGAACGAGATTTTTCGAAATACATAAGAGTGTAATGAAACACACAAGAAAGACTTCCAAAAACGCCAGAAGCAATAAGATTGGTGGTAATGGAATGTCATCGACCTCATTGCCTCCTAAAAATGACACGATTAACAAACCAGAAAGTGAGTCTGGTCAAGATGTGATTTTTTTTTAATGCTGCCGGAGAAAAAGGATGGTTAACAGTGAAAATAAAAAATTATCGTGCAAGGTACCCTGTATCTTTGTAATGACAGCATTGGAACAGTGTGGAATAGATTATAATAGATAACAACCCCATGTGGGGTTGTTAGACCCCCATCGAGCGCCTCCCTAGGTGGCGGATAGGGGAATGCCTCCCAGATATGGGTGGTACCGGGGAAATGAAATACCCGGGGCGGAACAAAACTAACAACTGGACAACGGCAGCTGGTTGTTCAAAACTGGTCACAGGCAAGGCAAAAATGGCTGTGTACCAGATACTCGCAGGCGAAAATCAGGAAGATGTAACCGGTTGTGACATAGCAATGAGGAAAGCAACGGGAAACTACCTCATCATAATATTCCCAAGAATAATTTATCATGGCAAACACAACTGTATCAAAGGCCCTTAGTCCCCGGCAGCCCTTAAATGGGCAAAGGGTGCGAAGAATCCCCGAGTGGTTTAAAATAGCAACTTGGAATGTTAGAAGTATATATGAAATTGGTAAAATACACAACGTCGTCCAGGAAATGAAAAGGTTAAACATTCATATACTGGGATTGAGCGAAACACGGTCGCCAGACGCGGGAGAATGCACAGTACAAGATCATACAGTATATCACTCAGGTAACAATGATTCAAAACATAGAAATTGAGGAATAATCAACGGCAAAGAAACCAAAATTGCAGTGAAATCCTTCATACCAGTGTCCGACAGAATAATTATGGTTAAACTCATTAAACTGCATGCTTTTCCACTGGATATAAATATCATACAGGTTTATGCCCCCACAGCAGAAAAATATGAAGAACTGGCTGAAGAATTCTACGATCAACTGGAACTCCTCATGAAACAGAACAAAAATAGTGAAATAACGATAGTCACGGGTGACTTTAATGCTAAGGTGGGTCAAGGAAAATACTCTAATATAGCTGGTAACTTTGGACTAGGTACGCGCAATGAGAAAGGTGACAGACTAGTTCAATTCTGTGAAGAACACAATCTAGTTATTAGCAATACTCTATTCGAACTTCCCCCTTGTCGACTATATATATGGAAGTCACCAGCTGACACATCAGGCAACATAATTGGAAACCAAATAGATTACATCACTGTCCCAGAAAGGTTTTGTAATGCAGTCAAGTCAGTAAGAACTTATCCAGGTGCTGACATTAACTCCGACCACAATCGAGTTGTATGTAGAATGGAGATCAAACTAAAGATAATCGACAGAAAATCCTCAAGTAAAACAATTGATATAAGGAAACTTCACAAAACTGAAGTCAAACAAAAGGTGCAGGAATTCATCAGTAAAGCCTTTACTTAAATTGACGATCAAACCGACGACAGCTTAGAAAAGTGGAACAAACTTAAGGAAGCTATTCAAACATCATGCTCAGAACTTCTAAATAGAGAAAAAACAAAGAGAAAAGAATGGGCGACCGACGAAATTCTAGAATTGATGGAGAAAAGGAGAACTTATAAAGGCAAATATCAACAGAAATACCTTGAGGCGCATAAACTCATCAAGAAGAAGATAAGGGAGGCCAAGGAAGCATACCTGTCAGAAAAGTGCAATGAAATTGAAGAATACGAGAAGAAGTACGATTATCACAATGTGCATAAAAAGATCAAAGAGCTTACATCGAAGAAAAAATTTAATCGCCGAGCAACCAGCCTTCTAAATAAGAATAAAATATTAAAAATAGAAGTAGAAGACCTACTCGCTATCTGAAAACAATATATCGAAGAGCTGTTTAATGATGCGCGACCGGATAATTACAACCCAGATGAGGTCACAGCTGAGCTACCAATCATGAAGAGCGAAATTGAGAGAGCCATTATGTCCATGAAAAATAATAAAATCCCAGATCCAGATAGTATTCACGTTGAGATCCTTAAAATTATGTGCGAGACGAATTCGAGCTTCCTCGATATGCTAACAAAGCTATTCAACGAAATCTACGACACTGGCGTAATACCTGGAGATTGGATGCATTCGACATTTATCGCCATACCAAAGAAATCAAATGTAAAAACCTGCGCCCAACATCGACTAATGCTTAATTAATCCCTTAACTAAGATCTTTACAGAACAGAATCTACGCAAAATGCGACTCTTAGGTTGATGATTCGCAATTCGGTTTTCGTAATGCACTTGGCACGAGAGACGCCATATTTGCCTTGCAAGTTTTAATCCAACGCTGCAGAGACACAAATAAAGATGTCTACATCTGCTTCATTGACTTTGCAAAGGCCTTCGATAGTGTCGACCACGAACTTCTCATATCCCTACTAAAAAGGTAGGTCTCGACAGTAAAGATATAAGGATGATAGCCCACCTCTACTGGGGACAAACTGCGTGTGCGAAAGTAAGTAACTCCTCTACTGAAAAGGTCGAAATAAAGAAAGGTGTACGCCAGGGATGTATACTATCTCCCCTCCTGTTCAACAGATATATAGAGGAAATCTTCAGGGAAGCATTACACGACGCTAAATGGTGAACTCATCAACAACATTCGGTATGCTGACGATACTGCAATACTTGCCAGCAGTAAGAACTTCAACATCTACTGAGAAAGATCCTACCATCAGCGAACAGTACGGTTTGAAGCTCAATGTTTCAAAAACCAAATGGATGGTTATCAGTAAACGACAACAACAAGTAGAACAGCTGATACTTAACACCGAACCAGTAGAGCAGGTCGAGAAATATTGCTATCTTGGATCATTAGTAAGCTCTCAATGGGACCAGTCTATAGAAATAAGATCAAGAATTGAAAATCGAGAACAGCGTTTAACAACATAAAGCCATTATTTACTAGCAAATATATATATTTGAAGATAAGCTAAGTGCTACATATGTTCAATTCTTTTATATGGGGTAGAAGCATGAACAATGCCAGACCGAATATCGTGGACCGATCATATCACTAACGAGGAGGTTCTCCGCACAGTCGGTAAACAGAGAGAAATCTCATTCACTGTTAAAAAACGCAAAATGGAATACCTTGGGCATATAATGCGTCATGAGAAGTATCGTATACTGCAACTCATCTTACAGGGCAAAACAGAGAGCAAAGGAGGACCGGGTAGACGAAGACATTCATGGTTGCATAATCTGCGTAAATGGTACCGACTCACTTCAGTAGAACTTTTTCGGAGTGCAGCGAACAAAATTAAAATAGCCATGTTAATCGCTATATATAGGCTTATAGAACACATATACAGTAATGCCACCACAACTACAAAACTTCACGAAACAACAAGTTCACCATTTCGCCTAAACTTTTCATAGCTGTCCTCGAATACGCAATGAAATCACTGCTTTGGGAGAATAGGGGTATTCATATCGATGGCGAAAGGATGACACACTTCAGATTCGCAGATGATATTGTTCTTATCACAGATAACATAGGCGATGCGAAACAAATGCTTGAAGAAATATTACATGCCTCATTAAAAGTCGGTCTCCGAGTAAATATAAGTAAAACCCAAGTAATGACAAATCTAGTTTCTAGTGCTCCAGAATAGGGGACTCCGAGATAAAAGAGACGCATATGTACAAATA
Source organism: Pissodes strobi (assembly GCA_016904865.1). NCBI lineage: Eukaryota > Metazoa > Arthropoda > Insecta > Coleoptera > Curculionidae > Pissodes > Pissodes strobi. The sequence continues at coordinate 13,471 of MU193364.1, read as the reverse complement.
CCTCGGGCACGAAATACAAATTGGAAAGAATAACCAAACGTACGAGATACAGCGCAGAATAGGTTTGGGTTGGGCTGCTTTTGGCAAACTACGAGAGGTATTTAAAAGTGATATACCCATAATGTCTGAAAAGAAAAGTGTATGAACAGTGCGTGTTATCGGTAATAACATTCGGAGCAAAAACTCTAACATTACCAAAAAAGTCAGCAAGCCTGGGTCAACGAGCAATGGAGAGAGCCATGGAATCATTAAAAGAGACAGAATACCCAATAATACCATCAGACAAAGAACTAAAGTTAAGGGCATAGTTGAACACATAACTAAAATGAAATGGAGATGGGCAGGTCATATGGCGAGAACATGAAACGACAGGTGGACTAAAAGAATATCAGAGACTACAAACGAAATAGAGGTAACACGATGGAGCGATGACAAAAAGAGAATTGCTGGGAATTGGATAATGACGGCCCAGAAAGAACCCAGTGACATGGAAGAACCTAGAGGAGGCATAACAGCTACATGATGGTGATCTCTCTAATGAAGCCATTATTATTTATAAGAATTTATCTTCTTCAACTTACTCTACTTCAACAAAATAGAAATTAAACTTGGCAAAACGTAAGCTAAGCTACGGTAGCAGTCGGACAGAAGTGACAGCAAAGGGTGCGAAGAATCACCGGGTTAGACCAGGCTACCACGGTAAACGAACACTGCAAATAGCAACATATAATACGAGGACACTCTCCACTGAAGCTAAATTGTTGGAACTTGAAGAAGAGCTCAAACATATAAAATGGGACGTCCTTGGCTTAGGCGAAGTCAGGAGAAATACAACAAGTTTTAAAGTCCGGTCACCTATTCTACTTTAATGGAGATTCGGCTGTTGGAGGAGTTGGATTCCTGGTGAATAAAAAACACAAGGATAAGGTAACAGAGATACGTAGTATCTCCACGAGAGTGACCTTGCTGCTGTTAAAGTTAAATACGAAGTGCAATGTCACGATCATACAGGTATATGCACCTACCTCAGACCACACAGACGAAGAAGTTGACATATTTTATGACGATATTCAGCAAGCAATGCAGGGCACCCCAACATACTACACCTTTATCATTGGCGATTTTAACGCAAAACTCGGTTTTAAGATGGGAGACTCCGAAACTTTCATGGGTGACC
>MU193364.1:0-11894 GCA_016904865.1 Pissodes strobi | reverse complement strand
CCCGTATGAGGGATGGAAGGTGGACTAAAGTACTACTGGAGTGGAGATCACGACAAGATGCCAAACGCAGTAGAGGACGACCTCCTACTAGATGGCGAGACGATCTGAAACGCTTCAAGGACAACTGGATGCAGGAGGCACAAGATAGAAGGGGATGGACAAAGTTACGGGAGGCATATGTTCAGCAGTGGACAACTATGGCTGTGTGATGATGATGATGATGATATATAAATCACTTTTCTATGGAGCATATGAAGTAATCGTGTCAGCACACACATAGCTCTTCAAGCGTGGGATGTTTTTATCCGACAATACAGCAGAGTATGGGTGATTTCCATGGTGCCGCCCCGCCCATCTCATGAAAATCCCCATCCAACTTGTTGACATTAACGCCGGCATTGTCAAATATGAACTGCACGAAGGATCCTTTTTCAATGGGTGGTGTGAGGATTCTCCACGTTCGATGGCTGAGGTTTCGATACGCATCGCCTCACTGTAACTGTACGTAGTGTACGTATGTAACGGAATCTTTCAAAATCATTTTTAACCACTTCAAGACGTCGCGTCGGATTAACTTGAAAGTTAGAACACTGATGACGGTGTAATAATTTGATAAATTTGTTCCAATGTCCTGAAAGATCATAAGGGTAAATCATTAATTTTGGTATTCACTTTTTGCCTTTTATTTCTTGTTCAATCACATTCAACTAACGGAAGACACATTTTTCACGTGTGCTTTAGTCAAATACCCCCTCAAACCTCGCGCGCCGTGAGAACTCAACAGAGCAAATTTTGGAAAAAACGCAGTTTTCCCATTTTTTTGATTTTTAAGCATTGTGATGACACTATCGGACCACAGACGTCTTTCTATGCTCAAATTAAAGCTAATAATAAGGGATTTTTCGCGAATTGGGTTTAGATTATGCTAATTTATGATGAATTAACCTTTATACGTCATATACCTATCCCCACCAACATACATGTATGATACACTAGAGATACTTCGGTTTTGTTGGCGAAAAAGCTAGTTTCTTGTCTGATGCAATTGACATAACCCAAGCCAAGCAAAACCTGCTCCAGACCGGATTATGCTTGGCTAACCTAACGATGACGTCATCAACATTTCCCCTACTTCAGGTTATGTCGCGAAAACTTTAGATTATGCTCAAAACCTAAACCGTTTATGCTGGATTAACCTCGCGAAAAATTGCTTTATATTTGCTACAACATCTCTTCCTACGACTTGACCCGTAAAATGAGTATTTTCCCTGATTTCGGGGTCAGAAGTTGACCAAATCTTAAAATTAAACTTTTTGGAAAAAATGCAAATTTTTGGAGGGTTGTATCTTGGTAATTATTAAACCTACAAAACTGGCCTGTAGCAAACTTAATCTACTTTAAAAACGTAAATAACATGTTTTATGAAGAAACTCATAGTTTAGGAGATATAGTGAAAAAACCATAACAAGTGCGAAAATTTCGTTGATTTTCGAGTGCTACGAAGTTAGCGCAGGTCTTTCGAAGCTGCAAACTTGGATATACACTACTGGTAGTGCTCCTAATAGCATATTAAAAAAATCAGAACTAGCCGTTAGTTTGCGATTTTAATGTATACTATATGACTGCCCTATTATATTAACTTTCTGCGACAATAATACCTTAGGATGAGATGTGCTGAAATTCCGTTTATTAGGAAACAGTGAACCTTAAATTTTAATCTTTATTTTAATTTTATTTTGCGCAAAATGTACTTCGTCTGTAATTTGTTGCATTAATCTGTTCCATTTAATGTTCCATTGACCCTTATAAAAGCTTCAAAATCGAAAGTGCTTATATGACATCAGATCCACTTTTATGTTGCATTCGTTTTACTATACACTCTCCAAGGGTCGCTCGTTTCAATTTCAAATAAAAAAGCACCCGTACATCCTTTTCAAGCTCCATATTTACAAGTAAAAGCAAATTAAAGATATTTATTTGCGATAATTAGGCTTCATTAATTCGCCTCATAAAGTACGCCGCGCATCACTAATTGTCAGGTACAATATCCCATATAACGTGGGGCGTATTGGATTACGTTGTTGAGCCCAAGGGCCAAATACGGTGAATATAATGTTAATGAGCTATAACCCTTGTTAGCGGATGGATTTCGCGTGCATTCCCGGGAGCGATTGTAACAGAACTCCCTTAGTGTTGAGGGGTTAATTTAACAGTTAACACTCCTAATTATTTCAAGGAAAAGTTACTCAAGGGGAAAAGATGATATTGTATGAATACTAAAAGGTTATAAGTTAATAAAGTATAATAGGGCGCTATTAGAGGAATATACTGGGTGGTCGTAAAATTTTAATACGGCTTGATGGCTCTGAAACCAATAAAGGTAAAGCAACGCAATTCTGGGGCTGTGATAAGTACATAAAGATGCACCTTTTTAATATTCCATTTGTCATTGGACGAAAAATCATTTATTTGACTTGGGAAGTTAAACCTCCTGAAATTATAATAGTACACCACATTTTACCTAACTATATAATAGTGAATCATATGTGAAAGGTAAATCAACGACAAGTAACCTTGTATGTTTCACCCACTACGTTGCTGAGGAATAGAAAAGATTGCAAACCGACGTAACCAATCAAATGCAGTATGTATCATATGGTGGTATCATTTATGAAAACTACTATGCAATATATGGAATGCCTCAAGCGTCCATCTTAGGGCCACGCTACTTATTCACATTATATCTGGGAAATGCTACAAATGCAATACTTCGGTTGTTTTTAAAGAACCCAAAAAGGCAGGAGAGGTTTTTGGATATCCGTGCGACCAGTGCCAGAAAATTATCTGTCAGTCCTGCTGTGGATTGTTTGCTACGGAGATTCGCGCAATCATTCTGCAGAAGCGAGTGGTCCCATTCTTTTGCCCAGACTGTCTCTGCAGCGTTAAGCAAATACTAAATCTTAACGCTCAAGTTGAAAAAGTAGTGGAAGAGGTGGAGCAACTGAAGCGGGTGGTATCAAAACTGGGTAAGATGTCTCAGGAGCTCCAGGATCTCAAACAAAACGTCGAAAAACTGAAGAAATCATCCAAGACGATGGAAACAAGAGTTAATGATTTTGGGCAGACCCTTTCAATACCTCGGTCTGTTTCTAATGGTCAGCTTGTGGTAACTGATCACACTGAACTGTGGCAGGAGTTTCAAGAACGCCAAGACAGGGAAAATAACATTATGTTGTTCAATGTGCCCGAGAGAGAAGATGATGAAGTTGACATTGGTGCAATCTTCAGGATGCTGTGCGATAACCCTCCAAATATAGTTAATTATACCAGAATAGGCAAAAAAAACTCCAAAGGCGCCCGAGCTCTTAAAATCACACTTAACTTTCATAAGCTTTCTCTCTTACGTTGTCGTTATAAACTCAAAGGTAAACATATTTATCTAAACCTAGGTCTCACACGGAAACAGCAAGATTTAGATAAAAGATCCTGGACTGAGTACAAGGATCGATTATCGAAAGGAGAAAACAACATCCAAGTTAAATATATCAAAGGTGTACAGCAAATAGTTGTAAATCCGGAAAACTAAGCAATGACGACCAATGCCATAGTCAAATATCTGCGCTAAATATATGTTACCAAAATATTCGTGGCTTGCGGACAAAGCTCACAACATTCATTTGCAATATAGCCTTGTACAATTACCATGTAATTATGTTAACCGAAGCCAATTTATCGGCCGATATATCTGACTCAGAGAGCTGGGCTTAAACAATTACTTTATCTTTAGAAAAAGTAGAAAAGAGTGTCTGGGCGGAGTTTTGTTGGCTGTGTACAGATCCATCACCTGTAATCTCCTTCCACCAACTGCACCAATCGAGCAGGTCTATGTAACCATTGGTTCTACCAAGGTGATGTGTATTTTTGGTTGCGTATATCTGCCTACTGACTATATCCTTGAAAACTATCTGATGTTTAGTGACACTGCTGACTCGATGTGTGATTCTTATCCAAACTCTGTGTGGCTGGAGACTTTAACCTACCCAAAGCCAGATGAATCAACGAGGACATCTGCACAGTTGGTGTTCCCCGTCCCGATGTCTATGTTGCTCCTCAAACTGTATGTACACAAAATAGCAGCTATTTCTGACTTTTGCGCATTTCACAATCTATTTCAAAATAATCTTATTCAAAATGTTAATAATGTTATTTTAGACTTAATCTTTTCACATGGCTTATGCCCTGTCGAACAGTGCGATCCTCTGGTCCCTGTTGATAATCACCATCCTTCCTTATGCTTTAAATTGAATATCTCAAATTCGAGTTTTAGAGTTGTCAGTCCGAGAGCTGACTACTTCTACTATGATTTAAGTCTGCCGATTTTAGATTGATACATGACTACTTGGCTACTTTTTGCTGGGATAGTATCTTGGTGAACATTGATGTTGATAGTATGATTAATATTTTCTATGATATACTTTATAATTGCTTTGATCTTTTTGTCCCAATTAAGAGGGTACCTAGCGGAAAGTTCCCTAGATGGTTTGGCAATGACTTAATAAATCTAACAATTGAAAAAATGACTGCTCACAAGAATTACAAAATTAGTAAGTCCGCTCACGACTATGAAGTTTGCTCAAACCTAAGATATCAGTGCAAGGTTCTCTCTCGATAACACTATAAAAAAATTGTGCAAGATACTGAAAATCTGCTCTGTAGTAACACTAAGCCATTCTGGAATTTTGTCAACTCAAGACGTACAGCATCTGTGACACTTGATAATGAAACAGTAATCATGGGGCCAAACGCCTCGAATCTATTTGCAGACTATTTCTCATCTGTTCATTCTTTTGACAGCCCCGAGTATGAGAGGGAATTATCATGGAATCATAATAATATAAACAACTGCTCAATTTTTATATCTGAAATCTTAGTAGCTTAGTAGTCTGAGTCCACATAAAGGATCTGGCCTTGATAATATTCATCCCATTTTTCTTAAAAACTGCTCTTTCATACTTGCAGGGCGTTTATATATCATATTTAATAAGTCCCTAGAGAGCGGATTCTTCCCTACATTCTGGAAATCAAGTTTTATGGTTCCCATTCATAAATCAGGATATAAATCTAACATAAAAAAACAATCGGCCAATTGATATCATTAATACAATCCCTAAAGTTTTTGAAAATCTCGTAACCAAATATCTAACTTCGTTGTTGACTATCGAGATCGTCATCCAGCAGTTTGGATTCTGTGCGGGCAAAAATTCCGAATTAAATTTATTGTCTTACACTCACTCTATAACACAGGCATTGGAGCGTGGGAGGTTCACTCAATCTACACCGACTTTTCCAAGGCTTTCGATAAGGTCCTGCACAATATATTAGTTGCAAAGCTGGAAACTATGGGAATATCTGGATCTATGCTTTGCTGGATAACTAGCTATCTTGCTGATCGAATCCAGATAGTTAAGATTAATAACTTTCTATCGCAAGAGATACTTGTACCATCGGGATTCCCCCATGGGTCTCACATAGGCCCCCTTCTATTTAGCCTCTTTATCAACTATGTTACACCTTGCTTCCGAACTTCTGAGTTCCTTCGGTTCGCGGATGACCTAAAATTGTTTAAAGTTATCTCAACACCTCAGGACTGCATTGCTTTGCAGGATGATCTCGACCGGTTTGTAGCTTGGAGTCGTGACATTGGTATGCATATCAACACCTCAAAGTGCAATCTGTTGGTATTCTCTCGCCGGCAATTAAAAACCGTTTCCTACATAATCCACTTTTGCAAATCATCCCGCTGTACGTAAGATGTATCTGCTATTCTTAACTTTTTCTTTACAAACTGCTTACTAATAATATTAAATCAGATAACTTACTCTCAAAATTAATATTCGAGTTACGTCAGTGCACTTGCGTAGTAGAAATACTTTTTTTCTTCAAACGTCAGTAAATCCGTCATTACTCGACAGTGTAGGCGGCCGTGAAGTTTCGTTTTTCCTCCGCCGGAGCTTTACTTTTCACTTTTCCGCCGGCGGAGGTAAAAGTGTTGTCATAGCAACATAGATACAATACAAACAGACAACAAAATAAGCGTCAACAACTCAAGATTTATTAAACTACAATTTGTATTTATCACTCAATTTGTGACTGCATTTCTAAAAATCACTAATTTAGGAACAAATTGGTGATTATTTAATCGAACTTACTCAATAACTGCTTATCAATACGGAATTAAAACGCAATCGGAGACGCCATCTTAAAAAAATAATTATTGTTGACAGTGTCCACTGACAGCTTTATGTTAAATTCATCGACACCGGTCTAAGCAAGGCCACCTACGACCGTGGTCTAAGCCGCCTTGCGAACCCATTTATCTTTAATAATAATTAGATATTATTACTATTAAAAAGAGATGTTTTTGCATTAATTTGTCGACATTTGAAGAAAAAACAGCATATTTTATTTGGAGGAAAAGTTACTTTTCATGGCTTGCTCTCTATTACCAGCCTCACTCCGTTCGGCTGATAAACACGAGCGCGCCATGAAAAGTATCACTTTTCCTCCATATAAAATAATATACTATTTCCTACTACCGTGCGTAAAATACTCACTTTACGTATTCTCTAAAGTTCGTAAAATATACCTTTTAATGAAGTGCCTAAAATACATTGTTTTACGCACTAGTGCGTAAAATAAATCTGACACATTTTGTACATTTAGTGCAATGCGTAAAGTAATTTAATAATAGTTTTACTTTTTGATATATTTTTCGGTAGTAGAAAAAAATTATATGCTACTCATCTGTAAAGTGCCCTTTTTATGAATGGAAATATTGTCGCATGAGCCGTAGGCGCCACTTTACACACTTGTTGTATAAATAACTATTTACAGTGTTGCCAACAGTATTTTATCGATTTCCCCACTCAAATCGACGAAATTCCTCAACATTCCTCATGACGGCACTGATGGCGGAATTGGTGCCAAAACCGAATATTAAAAATCATACAAGCCTCTAGTGATAGGGCAAAATTTTCTATGCGATACAGTGCATGCGTAATATGGCCGAAATATCGGAATTATGCATTTCTTTACGTTCTAGCGAAATTTCTTCAACGCCTCGGTGGTGTAGTAGGTAGAGGTTTTGCCTGTCATTTCTGCGCTGCGGGTTCGATTCCCGTCGGTCGCGACAGCTGTTTTATTTACCTTTTTTTAAGGTTATGTTTGTTTTTTATTAATTTTAAGTCTGTTTGGGTTAGTCTTGGGTCAGTTTTGGTTAGTTCTTGTTGATTGCGCCCCCGTAGTGAGCGAAGGGTCATGCAAAGCCATAATAATACCCATTATTCTTGTTTCGCTGTTGCGCATGCACGTTATCGCATCGAAAATTTGGCCCTATCCCTAGACGCTTGTCATACCATAACATAAAACAAAGTGATGGTAACCTTTAAAAAACAAACCCTCTACATAAAAATGTCCCTACGCAGTGTTAGCAATGCTACCATATGAAGACACTGTACCATAAATATGGCAACGAGAGTGACAAACGACATCACCTACCTAAAGGTAGCGGTTCGTGTTTTGATTTCTAGTGGCTCGAGTTCAGATCCGGCCAAAGATTATGTTGCTTAATACTGTGAATTATAGGTTAAGGTATTACAATATTACAAATTCCTTCATTTTCCTCACAACTTCACTCTCCTCACAAATTCCTCAGCATACCTATAAATTCCTTACATTTTGAGGAATTCCTCACAGATTGACAACACTAATTATTTGGCATCAAGTGGGATAATAATATCCCATTCTTCGTGCGTGCTGATGCTGATATTGACATTTTGAATTAATAGTACGATAAGCGCCCTCAAAAGGCATTTTCTCTAGGAGTAGTTAGCATTAAGGAGGGCTCTAGTCCTCCTTAGTTAGCATCTATAAGTTTGGATGTGATGTGTGTAGATTAGGGAAATCTTTAAGATATACACAAGATTTGATATATTTATATTTAATTGTTACCCAGAACTTATGTGTTTAACTGTTCTGCAATTGGGTTAAGTAACAATGTTTTATAACCTGTAGGAGTGTGTATTTAAATAAATAAATAAATAAATTTTACTTTTTAGCTTAGGAATAAACTACACTAAATAATATGCAAACATTAAAAATTTAAGCACATTGGCTAGTAAAATTAGAATTTTTCCTCCATCAAGAACATTATATAATAAATTTAGCCAACTTACCATGTGGGTGAAATAAACTAGTGGTTACCGTCGGTAGTGGATAATTCCCAACATCAGGCTCTAATTTTATTTTCTGTAAGTCTGTATTCAATAAATCCTGAAAAGAAAAAGACGATCAAGCAAAATTTCTGTAAAACCTGTACCTGCTAAAAAAATAATAAAAAATTATTCAATAAAATATATAATTTTTAACCACAAATAAGAAAGTAAAGTTTTTAGAAAAACGAAAATTATAGCTGGCGTTATAAGAGCAGGAAGCAGCTACCGTTCAACTTCGAGGTGGAATACCTATGACAATCTACATAAACTGCTGTTCACTTGAAGCGCATAACAAACATTTGTAGTCTAGTTTTTAATGTACGTATCTCCAAAACTTTTAATGTGGTTTTCAAAATATTAGGGCACATTTCATGGCCTATCGAGTAGGATACCAGGTGTTTTTAATAGTATGCGTAATGTACATGGAAGTAAACAAATACCTACAAATTTTATAAAAATTCATTTGTCCCGAAAATCTAGAAACATTTTTTTTTCTTTTTGCTGTGACCCCAGGCCCACGTCGTAAGATCTGGAGTTTCGATGTTCATTTCCTGGGTCCAAGACTTTATTTTCTTTTTTCCACTGACCCCATTGACAAAAAAGGCAATTTCTAGTGTTTTGCAATATTTGAGACAAGCTGTAGCGTTGTAAATGCTACCAAACCCAGTAATACAATTTCTTCCCTTTCACTGGTTGATTTATGTGATTGATATTCTCGATATCTTACATTGGAACTTAGCACATATATTCTGAACTTAGAATGTATATCTTAATTTAATACATTCACTATTTCATACTTTGGAATATTGGAACGCACCTAACCGGTATCGACGAATACAGTTCCGAAGGGTTGGTGTTGGTGGTCGTCCTGCATTTGCGAACGTTCTCTTGGTGGATGCCTAAAATATTTTGGCAATTGACGTGGTCCTTTTCCTTCGAAGCGATGTACGTGTACGTGTAGGAAGGGAAAAGAGAAGTTTTCAAAGTAATGGTAATTTTGACCATCAGGTCTAATATCCTTATTAATTAATCATGAGATACATTGGCAAATACACTGCTATTCATATTTTCTCGTATGATCGGCAATATCGTCTCGTAAATGTATTTTACGTAAAGTGAGATCACCATTTTTATTAAAAAGGTATGTTATATCTTTATGTTTCTATATTAGATAGTTACAATTATTTATAATTTAACTAGGGTCCATCCACCAAGTGTTTTTAATAGTAGCAGTAGTTTTTTACTAGCCTAGAGAGTTTCTCCACTTTCATTCCGCCCGTTTGAGACCTTTTGTAAAAGTGATGCTGGCCGCATGGTATGACGTGTAGCTTCACCGAAAGTGCCAAAGCCTTAATTGTGGCCAGCCAAGTAGTTGTAGGAGTTAAAGACTAGCCAGCAACCACTGACAGTGGATTTCACTACCGTATGACCATTAGAAAACACCTATTTTACTTACCATATCATACCTTATCATTTTCGAACTTACCGTTAAATAATTTTTAATCGGTTATTATTTTTTATTATATTTATTACCGTTTCCTATCGATATTGTCATGCTCCAACACAAGTAGAAACTATAACTTCAATAAAGCTAATTACAACTTAATGTATCATCTACTTAGTGTCACTAATTGGAACTTAATAATTAATGAGCTAAATGTTAATATACTGGTTGATCACTTCTATGATAGACTTTATAACATTCTTGACCAATCTGTCCCTTTATATCCTGTGAAGTCGGCTATAGTTAAGTACCCCACCTGGTATACTAGAGACATTATTAACAGTCTTAATGAGAAGAATCAACTCCATAAAAGATACGAAAGGTCTGGCTCAAGCTTGGACTACCAAGCATACTCAAATAAAAGACGGATTATTAAGGTGTTGATTGACATTGCATAAAAACATACATAAATAATACTGAATCATCTATCAGGAGCAATCCTAGGCACTTCTGGAAATACATTCGACAAAAAATCAATAAAACACGTATTCCAGGAACAATGGCCATCGGTCAGACTTCCCTTGATTCTCCACAAAGTATAGTAGATGGTTTCGCTGAGTTTTTCAGGAGTGTTTATGAGGTTTCTTCTGACTTTGACTTGGATGGTCTAAAGGAGCCTGGCAATTCTCAACTCACGTAACGGAATCTGAGATCATCAAAGCACTAAAGAAACTGAAAAACTCCTGGTTATGATAGAATACCCTCCTTCATCTTGCGTAACTGTGCTCAATGTCTCACGGTACCACTACACCACATATTTAATATGGCGATCCAGACCAACATGTTTCCTGACCGCTGGAAAATAACTAAGATCTGTCCAGTGTTTAAGGGTGGGGATATAAACAGCATCTCAAATTATAGGACAATTTCTATTTTGTCCAACTTCTCTAAGGCCTTTGAGGTGTGTATATATGACAATCTCTTTCATCAGATTAAAAACTTAATTACTCCTGCTCAACACGGATTTTTTTCTAAACGCTCAACTGTAACTAATCTGACTACATTTCTAAATAAAGCATATCAAGCTATAAATGCAAAAAAAACAACTTGATGTCATATACACGGATTTCTCGAAGGCATTTGACAAGTGGGATCATGGCCCAATTGCTCAAAAAATTTTCAAAATTGGCCTTCATAATAACATGATAAACCTACTTATCTCTTATCTCAGTGGCAGGCCCCATTTTGTTGAATACAATGGTTTTCAGCCCATTGATTTTAATGCGACCAGCGGAGCCCCTCAGGGAGGTAATCTCGCTCCCCTGATTTTTGCCATATTTGTCAATGATATCACCCAGAACATCTCGTCCAACTGTTTATTGTTTGCAGACGACCTCAAACTGCATAGAATTATCAATACACAGTTATAGAAGGACATTGATACACTATCGTCTTGGTGCAGTAATAATAAATTACATCTTAACATAAACATATGCAAATCGATGACCATCTCGAATCTCAATCACGAATTCAATTTTAACTATCAAATTGAATCCAGTTATCTTTCTAGTGTTTTTTTTTATGGCAGTGGCACACACACTAAAGGGAGATCCTATGGCGCTCGACGAGCGGTGTGTGTGCGAAGATGTTGATTGACACGGTTCTTGAATATTTGTAGGTTGTAATTAGTGGGAAACAGATGTCCTGGAAGTGAGTTCCACAGTGATGCAGTGCGCCAGACAAAGGAGTTCTGGTAAAGCGATGTTCTAGGTGTTTCTAGTTGTACGACGAACTGGTGCGCTCCTGCCGTCTGTCGGGACTGCCTGACAGGAGTTGCCAGGGGCGGGATTATGCGGGCCAAATCCTGGGAACATCTGCCGTGAAAGTATCTGTAAAAGAGAGACATCTCGGCCACATGTCTGCGATGCTCCAGACTATCCAGATTCCGGGTCAACTCCGGATCGCCGACGAGACGCACAGCCCTCTTCTGAATGGAATCCAGCAGCTTTAGGGTATGCTTTGGTGCGGCACCCCAGATATGTGAGCAATATTCTAAGCACGGTCTTATTTGCGCTTTGTACAGCAAGAGCAACTGCTGCGGTGTATAGAGTTTTTTGTTGCGAAATAGCGCACCAAGCTTCTGGGAGGCTGATTTTGCGATGTTAGCAACATGGTCA
>JAEQML010062683.1:0-24090 GCA_016904865.1 Pissodes strobi | reverse complement strand
GAAGCGCAATCGACTTAGTCTATGTGTCAAATATTAGTCGAATCGGTTTTTCCGTAACCAAACAATTTAAAAAACAAAAAATAAAAAAATTAACTTTGTCGGCTTGTAACTCGAAAACGAATGACATTTTGAATAAAATTTATATGAAGCTCTACCATTATTTTGTCATGAAGAATCGCCCTCTTAAGTTTCGTGATCGATTTTTGAATCACCCTGTATACATCCTCGATTCGGTTTAAGTTGTCTTTGTCTTTGAAATTATGGAGTTGGCTACCACATTTTTGCTTTCAGCGCCATATTCCAGCACGACCCCACGTCCGGGCTTTTACACCCTTGTTGGACGGTGGTACTAACGATAGAATCTCCAGTATGGCGGGTATGGAGATTCAGAACTTTCACAAAAAACTTTATCTAAAGTTTAAAACTTGCACATCTAGGATGGCGGCTAAAATCCTACTCACGGCACAGACAAAAACTTTCCCACAGGGGACATCCGGTCCCCCCGGCCTGAGTACCGGCGTGAATTGAGATTTTTTCTGGCTAGGACGTCCAAGTTTTCCTCGTGGAGATAAATCGATCACTAAACGTTTACCACGTGCACTCCCAATGGCCTGTGCCAATGGGGACCAAAGAGCCGATACGGGACGTGTTCACTGAACCGAAGACGAAGCGGAAGTCCGGTTTAGCTTGATTTTTGTCCGAATCAATAACGTTTTTTGAATTCCAAGGGTATTTCTCCACATTCCGACAGCGGCACATTAGTTGGAATAGATTTCATACAATTTCACACGATTCTCAGGACCACAAACTGAAGACTGTCCAGCTTTCTTTCTAAGTACTTTGATATGGGATTTATTATTAAGTGGGTAATACATTAGAACAATTCATTGATAAATCATTTCGTTCAGATCCAAAATTAGAACAATTTTTGAAGATGTACCTTTAGGTTCAATCAATAACCAACCTTTGAACTCCGAACGAACAGGGACAAACTGTAAGGAACAGGGAAGTAATTGCAGCTGTGGTAAAGAAGTTCTACGAAAACCTATACTGATCAAATTATGGCGATCCTAGAGCTAAGTCAAGCCTATATGTTGGATCTGAAGAAATCCCAAAATTCGACATGCACGAAGTGTAATTGACCCTAAAAAATGGAAATAGGAAAAACATCCGGTGAAGATAGGGTATCGTCAAAGATGATAAAAACAGGGGGCGAATCTCTATATAAGGCTGTTATTATTTTGCTGAAGAAATATCTGTAGCAAGGTAATATTCCAAATGCCCGGGGTGATGTCAGGGTAGTCATCCTATACAAGAAGGGTGATGCTGTCGGCATTTAAAATTACAGGCCAATGAGTCTTCAGTTGGCACTATCCAAGTTGCTGAGCAAAATTATCATGAGTATGCTTGACTTCCACCAACCAATCGAGCAAGGGAGATTCTGCAAAGACTGCAGCACGCAGGACCATAAACCATTTGTACACACTCTTACCGAGAAAACTACTGAATATAATATTCTACTACACATGATATTAAATAGATTACCGGACGCCCTGGAAACTTGGGATACCTACACTCAGAGATCGTGACTAAGCCGGAATCAAATCGAATCGAAGCATCTACGCGAGAACGAGCTTATACGAAAAGATCGATGAAGGAATTGAAAGGAACAAATTCAAAGTCAAATAAGGTATCCGATAAGGTGATTCAATCTCTTATCAGCCTTCAAAGTTGTACACAAGAAAATGAGCTGGAAAGGAAGAGGAGTTCTAATCGATGGGCAGTAATTCAACTACTTGCAATGTGCCGAAGACGTCCTGATTGTGAGTAGCTGAGCCGCTGAACTACAAATCATGATGGATAAGTTCATCACTGCATCTCGGAAAGTTGGTTTGCAGATGACTCTGAAAATGACTAAGGTCATGAATCCAGACCTTCCGGCCATTGAAGGGAATGGCGAACTCTTAGAACAAATCGACCATTATATTTAGTTAGACACCATCAAGCTCGGGAAAGAAAAGCAAGGCACCGATATAACTAGGCGAATCGGCTTCGGTTGGGCAGCATTTCTACAATGAGCTTCATTCCGAATGAAAGAGATATCTATTCCAAACAACCTAAAAAGTAAAGTGTTTGACTCATGTGTCATACCAGTGGAGACATATGGAGGAAACAGCTTCCCCCAAACATCTCAACGCTGAAAGACTACTATTATTATATTTTACTATCGTGCATCATACCATCGATTAAGTCGATAAATATACAGAACTCTTAATTATCGTACAAAACAATAATTATTATACGTCTTGCAAAACAGATCTGGACGTGAATTATCAAGTCATTGGAACAGCCCCCGTGTGCATTAACACATTCCGTACATGCAGTTGGCACCTAGGGGTTGTTATTGGTCAGCTAATATATCTAAAAACATATCAGACCGGAGCCCTCTGGTTCAGCGTTTGCAGATTCTTTAAGCTTAAATATCGTACAAGGTCTAATAAATAAATGATCGTATGTCTTTTTACGACACCGAGCATTTAAGGTGTACAGTAACTAATAATCCTTTGAAAACTGGTTTGTGAATGTATCACTAAGGCATCTGATTATTTTATTGTAAAGTGGGTAATACATTAGAACAATTCATTGACAAATAATTTTGTTCAGATCTAAAATTAGAACAATTTTTGAGAATGTAACTTTAGGTTCAATCAATAGACAACCTTTGAACTCCGAACGAACAGGGAGAAACTGTAAGGAACAGAGAGGGAATTGCAGCTGTGGTAAGAAGTTCTACGAAAATCTACACCGATCAAATAAGAACGATCCGAGAGTTTCCAGTACAACTAGTCAATACTAAATGTTGTATCTGAAGAAATCAGAAAATTCGACATGCACGAAGTGCAACTGGTCCTAAAAGATGGAAATAGGAAAAACATCCGGTAAAGAGAGGAGTACGTCAAAAATGATAAAAACAACAAATGCCTGTAGCAAGGTCATATTCTAAAGGCCTGGCGCGACGCCGAGGTGGTCATCCTATACAAGAAGGATGATAACGACATGGAATATTACAGTCCTCTAAGCCTTCTGTCTACACTATACAAGTTGCTGAGTAAAATTATTACGGATAATCCTAGCTTCTACCAATCAACCGAACAAAGGGGATTCCGCAAAGACTACAGCACGCAGGACCACATACAAATTGAACTTGAGATACACTCAGAGCTTTGGACAGAGTCAGAATCGACTCCAGACTCCAGGTATTCACATCTCATTCGAAACATCTACGAGAGAACGACCTTACACGTGAAGATCGATGAAGAAATGGAAATAAACAAAATCAAAATCGAGCAGATATCCGGCAAGGTGATTCAATCTCCTCTTAGCCCTCAAAGTTGTATACAAGGAAATGAACTGGAACGGAAGAGGAGTCCTAATCGATGGTCCTGATTGTGAGTAGCTGAGCCGCTGAACTACAAATCATGATGGATAAGCTCATAACTGCATCTCGAAACGTTGGTTTACAGATGAATCTGAAAATGACTAGGGTCATGAATTCAGACCTTAGGGCCATTGAAGTCGATGGCGAACTCTTAGAACAAATCGACCATTATATTTAGCTAGGTCACACCATCAAACTCAGGAAAGAAAACCAAGGCACCGATATAACTAGACGAATCGGCTTCGGTTGGGCAGCATTTGCACAATGAGCTTCATTTCGAACGAAAGAGATATTCCAAATGACCTAAAAAGTAAAGTGTTTGACTCATGTGTCCTGCCAGTGGGGACATATGGCGGAAGCAGCTTCCCTCAAACATCTCAACGCTACCATTATTATATTTTACTATCGTGCATCGTACCATCGATCAAGTCGATAAACGTACAGAACTCTTAATTATCGTACAAAACAATAATCTTTGTACGTCTTGAAAACAGCTCAGGACGTGAATTCTCAAGTCATTGGAACAGCCCCCATGTGTATTAATACATTCCGTACATGCATTTGGCATTTGGCACATACACGAACCCATTAGTTTATGATTCGCCACCTAGGGGTTGTTATTGGTCAAACCATTAAAAATTTGGACTCTCCAATCAACGCGCGGGTGCGAAAATCGTGTAAGGAATGTAATTCGGTGCCAAATTCAAGTACGGAATGTAATAAATACTTTTGCAGTGTAAGTATTTTCCGAAGGCTTTAAAGAGTATGGTAGAAGTTCGGAAAGGATGAGAGGCGTCTTTTAAAGACAAGCGTCTTCAAACCGCGGTTTGCAGTTAGTACTGTTAACTTCAGGCATGGACCTCCTCTCGCCTCTCTCGCTCCAGGGCGCAATTAAGCAAAACTAACCTAAATTTAAAAAAAGAAACAAACATAACCTTTAAAAAACGTAAATAACTCTTGCCACTGACGGGAATCGCACCCGGAAGTAAACCGAATCATCGTATCACAAGCACACACCATCTAACTACTGCCGCCACAAGACTTGCTGAAAGCAATTCACTGGACCGCACCCTTGCGTTGATTGGATATAGCATGAATGGTTTGACCAATAAAAGTCCCCCAGGTGCCGCGGAATGTATAAATGCCTTTCGTGTGCATAGATTTTATTCTTAACGAATGGATCTTAAAAGGATCCTAACGAGTCCAACCGCCTGACGAGTCCTGTGCTTGTGCGGGCATCATAAACAGCATTTTAAGATCCTTTCCAGTCAGTTTATTCCAGCAGGTCTAGATTGTCTAATGGTCAGATTCTGTGTTTGCAATACGGACGGCCCGCGTTCAGTTCCCGTCAGGGGCAATACTGGCTTTCTTTTTTTTTAAGATTATGTTTGATTCAGTTAGTTTTATCTGGTTGCGCCCCGGAGCGAGCGAAGCGAGCGGAGGGCCATGCGTGAAGAGTTAACATTACTCTAAAGTGACGTTAACCCACCAATCAGAAGCGGCTAATATAGCATAATGCCGTAGGACTGTAAGGGATCGCAATATGCTCATAAACACGTTTCTGACAAATAGATGTCTTTATGGTCCAGAGAATTGCTTTCAGTGGGCTTCGTGGCTCAGTGATTGGGTGTTGCGTTTCTGATACGGAGGCTCGGGTTCGATTCCAGTGGTAAGACATGTCGTTTTTTAAAGGTTATAGTTGTAAAACGTTTTTTTTTAATATTTCGGGCATGCCTTGGGTTAGTTTGAATTAGTTTTGTTTGGTTGCGACTATTCAGGCGGAAGGACTCGTTAGGATCCTTAAGAATAAAATATATGCCCACACTTCCGGTTCTGCCTTCGAAGGGAGAATACGTTGAAAACGGATTACAGAATTCGGCACCGCGTGGTGGAAGTTTTTTGCTTCGAAAACGTGTTTAACTTTCGGGGGGAGTCTGGAAAGTCGTGCCGGCTAGAAAATGTAGAGGGTGGGTCGCGTAGTGGAGGGTCGATTCCTAATAGGACTCTGGTTTCATCTCTGTACGTGGTAGCGTGGCCTGATGGCGGTCGGGATTATTTCCTGTGGGGATCGGGGTCTCTGACAGAAAGTGGTTATACCTACAGTGTGCGAATCATCCTTGCATTGAGAACTCAGCCGTGCAGTGCAATAAATCACATTTGTCTTTGTAAAGTTTAGAATTTTTTGTAAAGTCGGGAATCACCAAGGGCATAAGCCCGCCATATTGGAGGTTCCTTCAAATAGGCTCCTCACACTGGAATAACGTGTACCTTATGCAAGAAGGGTCGCCTTGCCTCTAATTAAGCGCCGGACGAGGGGCGCACTGACGAAATTGCCCTTTGTGGAGCAGAAGCCATACCTATTGTCTTTCTAAGACAATAGGACATAGAAAGAAAGAAAGAAAGAAAGAAAATATATGCCCCACGTGTGCGAAAGTAGACGTTGCCTGGACCACATCACAGAGGTGCGGGCGCAATACATTGTTGACAAACACCATATCTTTATGGTCCAGCAAATTAATTTCAACTGGTTTCGCAGTGGCTGGATGCTGTATTTGTGATACGGCCGCGCGGGTTCGATTCCTGTCGATGACCTATTTTTTATTTCAATTATTTTGTATCTTTTTTAAAATTTGGGTTAGTTTTAATTGCTTGCGCCTCGAAGCGAGCGTAGGCCAATTGCATGAAGGGAAAATGTAAAAATACAAATCTGAAATCATGTGTTTGTCAACAATGTGATGGGCGCGCAACCCTGAAGCCATGTGATGTGGTCCGGGCAACGGTAAGTTGTGGGGAAATATGGCGTTTTTTTAACTCTCTGATGAGTGCGCCGGTTGAAATGCACTTTTTTCTTACTTGAGGACAAAGACGGCATTAAACTATTGAATCCAGCAGTGTAAAAGCGCCAAGAAAGTGCAATATGACAGTACATTTCATGCAATTGGAACAAATGCATATTTAAATAATACAATACATCCGTTGGAAAATATAAAAATATAAAACAGACTTATATTCAAAGCTTTCGACCATTCTCATCCCGGTAACTTTTGGATCACACTCTTGAATCATTTCCCTGCGCTTAGAATTGTTTTTTTGAGTCATTGGATTAGTCCCTACCTGGATATAACATGCGGTCCAACGAAATAGAAATTAATTGTATTCTTTTAATATGCGATTGTTCAAGTCGCATGAAAATCGATAATTTGTCATCCCTATTACAACTTCTCTTCGCACTTCAGAGCTGTTCTAACGAGTATGACTCAGGGGTTCACGCCCAGAACACTTGATCCATGGTGAATATATTTCTTTCTCTCTTTCCATTACTTGTTATCTTTTTCTACTCTATTTGTATTGCAATTATTTTTCCATATGATTTATGACTTTTGTAATGACAGTACTAGAAAAATGAACTGTAGCAGTAGCTCAAAGATTAAATTATAAATTATAGTTTAATTATCAATTGAAACTCGTCAAGAAGCCAGTAACAAAGAAGATATTTTCTTCCAGTTTTCGGAATTGTATTCGTCACTCAAAATGGTTGATCCAGGAAGATTGAGGCAATGGTTAGCAAAGGTAAGATGTTTGTACTCTGGAATGTTTGAACAATGTTAAATAAGTATATCTACATATTTTTGTTGCAGTACCAAAATATAGAATCAACCTTTAGAGATATTACTAATGTGGTGAATCAATATCCAGGATTGCAGCCTCAGCAAGACTCTTATAGTAGGTATTTATTAGGTACAATGTGGGTACCCAATGACCACATCTATTAAATATTTATGTGATGTGCGTTTAGGACACGTAACCAACAACCCTTCGAAACAATTTATTATAATTGTAGAAAATAACCTAACCGTCGATTGTCTAAAGTTGAAAGACCATTCCTATTATGCATATTATAGAATGTGGGTCCAAATTAATATGGACAATAGCTAATGCTTAGTTAAATTTAAACAGTAAACCACCCCTGCGCAATTAGTGCACTGATTTCCCATATGTCCACCATACAATTACTAGTTTAATAATTGTTGAAGTTTTCAACTTAAGTATTTCTATTATATGTGTAAGCAATTTCGTTTACGATTTTGCCCCTGTCGTATTAAGTTACTAATTTATCTAATAATTATAATTAATAATGTCTTTCGGCTCTAATAGTGAAAATCATATGCTAGCGTGGGACAAATTCATTTAGGAGTACATCATTTCTGTAAAATTTATAGCTTTTGTCGATGGCACAACAATGGAACTGGTGAACCTAACAGGAACTATTCCTGTAACATACAAAGGCTCAATCTACAACATTCCCATTTGTATATGGCTTATTGACACACATCCAAAAAATGCTCCCATTTGCTATGTCAGGCCTACTTCAGATATGTCAGTTAAGGTATCCATGTTTGTTGATCAAAATGGAAAAGTCTATTTGCCTTATTTACATGATTGGGTGCCTGTAAGTATGTTTTTGTAGCTTAGTGTTAATTTTTGCATTTGTAGTTAATTGCATGAATGATTTTTCTTCAACAATATGGTTCCTGATATATTTTGTTAATTTGTAGAGCAAATCAGATTTATTTGGTCTGATACAAGTAATGGTTGTAACATTTGGAGAACAACCTCCAGTTTTTGCTAAACCTAAAAATGGTAGTAATCCACCATATCCACCAAATAGTAAGTGTTTCATTTAACTTATATGACAGTTATATAAGTAAAGCCTAAACTAAATTTTATTGAGGTAGGTATACCAAATATGTGCAGGCTCAGTTCTCATTTTAAAATTCGGTTGTATTTGGGACATCTTTCAAAAAATTGCATTTTTCAGCATTTGCGTCTAAACCACCTGGATTTGGAGGACCACCCTATCCAACAGGTTTGCCTTACTCACCATCAAGTGGATATTCTGGGGGTTATCCGCCATACCCTCCAAGTAGTGGTGGTGCATTTCCCAATTTCCCCCCTTATCCTATAGGTTCTTTTCCTGCCTTCCCACCAACGAGCGGTTTTGGATCACCTACTCCACCTGTGAGCACTGGAACAATAAAAGTAAGTTCAATGGTCCTTTAACTGAATTTAAAATACACAGCTATGGTTCATAGGATTGGGCTCCTGGTAGTTTTGAAACTAAATGTCGCTGCACTTTAAACTAACCCAAACTGTTAAAAAGTGAAATATCCTCGCTACTTAAGATTGCTAGCAAATTACAGACTAGCTATATCAGAGAGGCAGATAAGCAAAATCCTCAAAATTAAATATTATTTAAGGATGAACATATTCGAGAATCGTTATTGACTGCTATCGAGGAAAAGCTGTTAAGAAAAATGAAAGAGCAATTTCTGCAGAATCAGGCAGAATTACAGACACTTAAAAAAACCCAAGAGGAATTGAAGCAAGGCAAGACGAGATTAGATGCCATGTTAGCTAGACTAGAAAAGGAACAGGTATTTTTTTTATAATTATTACCTAATTACATCTCCAAAGTAGCATTAATTTGAATACTTAAAGTTATTTTTAATTTTTATACAAATGCATGCAAATGCAAATAATACACTAACATTTTTGGAATTTTGCAGAAAGACTTGGATAAGAATATTACACTTCTTAAAGACAAAGAACAGGAGCTAAATACTGCGATCGAAAAAATCGGCAACCAGGAGTCCATTGATGTTGATGATGCAGTAACTACAACAGCTCCATTATATAAACAGTAAGCTTAGAGAAAAAATATATTATATATTTCTTATTTGAAAAAATCTACAATGATGTGGAAAACCGATAAATAGTGATTTGCTTTTGGTAGCTCGTCTAGATATATTTTAACTTTCTGATTTGTTGTAATGAATTTCAATTTTTTTAGTGTGAGATTGGTTGTTTCCATTATTTTACTTGAGGTTTTGCTATTTTTATAAGTGGAAATGGCTTCATGGGGTTGTCTCCTAATTTTAGTCATAGTTTCTGCTAAAAAAATGTGCTATGCACATAACGTTGGTGACCAGGATAAGATGTAGTCTTAAACTAAAAAGCCGTTTCTATCTTGGAGGAAATCTCAGAATCACAGTATTACTACCATTTTTGTTTATGTTAAGTACAAAAGGGTTCAACCCAAAAAAATATAAAAATCGCTTCTATTCAAACCTTTCATCTGCAATACCCTACATTTGTTAGCTGTATTTGGAATATTGCAAATAATCCAGCCTGTGCAACTTAGTTTGAGCAATTATTTATTTATTGATTAATTACGGGAACCCCAATAAAAACGTGCAATAATCGAATTTTCAATTTCAATGCAAAAAAACATTTACATACATATAAATATAGTAATAAAATAGGCACTTCAAACAACTGATTGAACCATCAGCTTCTGAAATTTATCGAGTCTTCGAACGGGTTAATAAGAAGAATTGGATTGAGATTGAACTAGTGGCAGAATGAGCTCCATAATTAGCCTTGTGGTGGTTAACAGAGAAAATGTAATTTCTTCTTAGTCAACATCTAAGGACTATCAACTAAATCCAGCATATGAGAAATGGATAATCGATAATCCCATTAATTGTTTTATTTACAAAGCCAAGGCCAAAAAATCATAGTCATTTTCCCATAGTTTGCAAGTTAGGTTCAGCCGCAAAGCCCCATGAACCTTGAACATACAATATTTAACAAATTTAGACTCTCAGCACCATTGTCATGTAAATTATAAAATGGTGACCATACCTTGCAGGCATATTCAAGGCTAGACCTTACCAGAGAATTATATAACATTTTCAATGAACCAACAGACAGGTCACTACCAATAATTCTAAAAATAAAACACAACATTTAAAACGTTCCTAATTATATGAGAGTAGTGATCTCTAACTGACCGACGATCGTGCCCTTCAAAATCCCAAATCTCTAATACAATTACCAGAATTTAAATTTAATAGAACTAAATTTTTTGGGATTTAAGGATGTCATTAATATTATACCACCGATCGACCAGCGTCGAGGAAGGTCATAAAATTCGTTGGCGCGTAAAAAGTAGTGTTTTTTTTTGTATTTATTTATTTAATAATTTCCTCACAACTATATCCTTAAAACGGGGAAAAAAAATGAGTGAATCTGAGGAGACTGACGACGATTTAAATCGTATGATTGCTGATTATAAAAAGCGGAAAAGGGACAACAAACAATACTCACGGGAACAAATTCGAAACATAATAGGCGATGTTTCACCATCGCAAGTCCAAAAAAAAAACAAAACATCAAGTTCAACAACCCACCGAACAGCAAACCGAAAATATAAACAAACAAAAAACGTCAACAAACAAAACATGGAATCTACCCAAACAGATAAGAGAAGCAAACAATGAAATGTACAAATACCTTTTCTACATAAATACAAAGGACCATATCAATAGGATTGCAATGTCACTAATGTCAGAAATTTGGGAGAATGAGCAACCACACAATAAGGATGTAATTTTAACAACAAAAATGGGATTTTTGCTAAAAACAAACGTCAACAAAGAGAAAGTTAGGGAATCGTTAGACAATTTAATGAATTCTAACTTGATCACTCAATTCAAAGAAACGACCACAAACATTAGGAAATCAAACATCACTACTAGCCAAGTGGACTCATTTTCGGCGGTACTACATAACATCGAAGAATACATAACGGACCTACAAATATCAAACTACCTCAACGAAATAAACGTCACACATCGATTTTGCAAAAGAATAATCTCCCGAGCAACTGGCAAGCAAACTTCAATGGTCAGAATAATCACTGGAGATATTGAAGCCTATGAAAAAGTGATCAATCATGGAATATTCTATAAAAATCGCCACTACCGTGCATTTCCCAGCTTACCCCCCAAGCCTGCACCAATTCCATGCTCAAAATGCCTACAATTTACTCACAAAACCGAACATTGCAACACCCCACTGACATGTAACAAATGTGGAGACAACCATAGCACAGCCAAATGCAAGACAAATCTTCCCTCAAAGTGCAACGCCTGTGGAGCTGAAGACCACCAAGCATGGGCATTCAAATGTCCTAAGCGTCCAACAAGCCCAATCGAAGGTATACCCAACATTAAAATAAAATCTTTAAATAAAAAATCCCACGAAATACCCGAGCATACCCGCAAACAGTCAAGAGTTCACAAACCAGTTACCATTCATGACAGCATCATTAACACATATATACAACAAATCAATAAGCCCAAAAACACCAACAGAGAAGAGCTAGTCCTTAAGCTACGTAAAAGGTTTGTAGTGTTTTTCCAGGGGGAAACCGAGCCTTTATTTTTATGTTTGATCTGGATGACCCAAACTCCACATCCCCTACCGAAACCAAACAGGGTGAAGTCGTGCCAGCCAATATTGACCATGCTTAAAATCTTATATGCAAATATTAACAGCTATTTACCCAAAAAACATCTTATCAACCACTACATAGAGCAAAATGATATTAACTGTGCGCTTTTCGTTGAAACAAAAACCAATGGACATTCTAATACAACATTCAAAGATTGGAAAACAATTCAACGCAATGGAACTACCTTAATTAATACAAGAGGAGGCAGCCTAATACAAGTTAGCCCTAGGCTTAAAATGAGAAAAGAAAATCCCCCGTAGTCAATAACCCATTAAATGAAGCAACCCATATTTCTATACCCTTTCTCGAAGACTATGTACACATTTTATTAGTGTACATCCATCCATCAGCATCACACATAGAAGACACTATTTTCACAAAAGCTGCCACGTACAAGTACTGTATTATTATAGGAGATTTTAACCCAGGTAAAAATAGACGTAAAAAACCTCCAAATCAAAGACTTTATTAAAAACTCCTCATTTACTAAAGCTTCCACACCACCTACATTCATTATGCCCAATAACCCAGATAGCACTCCAGACCTAATTCTGTTCACAGAAAATCTTAAACAAAACATATCAAGCATCCAAACAACATCAGATCTAGGCTCCGACCACCTAGCAATACAAGTTGACATAATCAATCAATCAATAAACATTTATTTGGGTTTGTTAACAGAGTTAAGGACACTTAAGCTTACTATCACATAAACTAACATAATCACAATACAATGCCGGTGAGGCGCTTACATCCTATAGTAGATGCACTAACGACCTCACAACACAACCGTTGCATCGCGCATTTACATCGGGCGGATGAATTACCCAGTTTATGTTTATACGTAGGCTAGTGGCAATGCTAATGCTGTCAATTTAATTTCCTTGGGCTATGCCCTTCAAATTTACTACAGTAATTCATTACATACAGATGGGAATAGAACTAGTTAACTTGTTTTCAAGGATGGGAAAAGGTGAGGGGAGTTACATATGGGGAAAAAGCACACCGAAAAACCCCATGTCACGGTTATTTGGTTTAGTCACACACGCATTCATACTCTCTTTCATTCTTCCTTTCATACGTGGGTGAAGCTATCATGATAGCTTAGATGAGGTGTGAACTGTAACGTTTCTCAGAGGCGTTCTTGACGAAAGCGTAGCCACATTACACTTGCCGGAGCAAAGGAGCGCAGAGACGACGTGGCTGCTGTTATTCGACTGATTGTCGATAGCGGCCGGGCCGTATTTATATGGGTACTAGGTTCCTTAGCAAGCCCCGCCCACCATACTTTTACGCATAGTGGGTGGAGCCAACCTCGGGCTAGTATAGTCGGTGGAAGAAGGTGGACCTTCTGTGCTCCTGATACATCAGGTTTTTCCTGATTGCACAGGGGTGGTTTAGGGGTGAGTTAGGGTATGGGTGGGTATGAAACGTTTAAGGGGGTCTAGGATCAAGGTAGAAAAGTGAGGTTTTCATATGCATGGGCCCGTGTTTTGCCCTATAATCCGGGTTAAACCTGACATTCGCTATGTCAGCGGTTTTCGGCGAGCCGGCGATACCGTACTCGAAGAATCTGCACGCGAGCCTGTCCACATATTCCCTGACATAGTCGACGTGGGAACTCGCGTGCAGATCTGCGATTCTGGTTCGCAGCCCCGCCGAAAGGGCCGCTCTTAGATGTCGGTTTTGAATAACTTGAATTTTATTCATCTGAGTGTCGGATATCGAGCTCCACACCGGGGCACCATACATAAGGAAGGGACGTGTTATGGAGCGGTAGAGGGTGATTTTATTTGAGGGGCTAAGGAAGGAACCGTGTCTAATAAGAGGCCTTAGTTTGTCGCTGATAATACGATTTTTATTCCTCACGTGAGTAACGTGCTCGCCAAACGTAAGCCTCTTATCAAGCACGATTCCTAGGTATTTTAGTTTAGGTTTAGGAGGGATGGGGGTGTTGTCAATGAGGATGGGAAGGGTGTCTATATTCTTGCGTTTCCGCGTGAAAATGGCCATTTCCGTTTTATTCACGTTAAGTTTGATTTTCCAATCAGTATAAAATTGATTGACCTGTGCCATATGGGCACTAACGATGTTAGTTGCCTCCTGCGCGCTGGGAGCTTTGGCGTAGAGGGCAGTGTCATCGGCATATAATGCCAGGGATGAGTGAGGGTGGGAAGGAAGGTCTGCTATGTAATAACTAAATAGCTGCGGTGATAATACTGTTCCCTGCGGGACGCCAGCTTGAATTGGCCTCATAGTTGAGTCAGAGTTGCCGATCCGCACCGAGAAGGAGCGCCCGGCCAAGTATGACACGACCAAAGCTGCCAAATGCAGCGGAAAGCCGTATGTTACGAAGAGTTTATACAGAAGGCCTTTGTGCCACACTCGGTCAAACGCCCTCTCGATGTCCAGAAGTAACAAGGAAGTGCAATGCCCTTCATTGAACCCCTCAAAGATGTCATATACGATCTTCGCAGCAAGCATGTTAGTGCCATGCCTACTGCGAAAACCGAACTGCTCGTCCGGCAGAATCTTGAGGCTCAGGGCGGCCTCATTAAATCTGGACAGTATGAGTTTCTCGGCAACCTTACTCATTGTATTCAACAATGAGATGGGACGATATGAACTAGTCAACTTCAAGTCCTTCCCCGATTTAGGGAACAGTACTATCCGCGCGACCTTCCAGGAATTGGGGAAGTGTTGCAAGCGTAATATGGCGTTAACTATATGCATTAAATGCACAAGGGCTTTGTTGGGAAGGTTTTTGAGGAGTAGGTAAGGGATGGTATCAGGCCCCGGAGCCTTATTCTTGGGCAGGCGGCTAAGAACTTTGCGCAGCTTGGATGGGGTAACAAGCAGTTTATTCAGTACAGGGGGCGGAATTGGAAATTTGCTGTTCACAAACGGCATAACTCGCTCTGCATAATGGGCGTGCAATGGCACAGTGTCCGGTGGCTCCCTATGTACGCCCTCGAGGAAATCCGCAAAGGCCTCAACTTTCGACTGATCAGTCATTGCATCCTCGCCGCGATGGCGAATAGCGGGAATGCCAGTTGGGTCTCTGCGGATCTGTCTCGCAAGCTTCCACAGGGAACCGTCTGACGTGCCGAGCCCATTTACAAAGGTCATCCACGCCGCATCCCTGTACGTTCGAATATTCAACTTGATTTGCGCGTTAAGGGCGCTCACCCTTAACCGATCAATCACCGCTCGGTTCCTTTGCCACCTGCGACGAATTCGGTTCCGAAGATTGATTTGGAGTAGGATGTCGTCAGGGAGAGTTTCCGTAAACGGTTTCTTCCTGACTTTCGGACACATGACGTCTCTGACGTGCTGGATGTTTCTGGTTAGTGAGTCCACCTCGTTCTCTAAGTCCTGGACGGTGTCAATCTGCCTCGGAATGACAGTTAGGTCCCCTAATCTCTGTCGAAACACCCCCCAATTAAGATTTTTGTATGAAATACGTATTATTTCATTGGCTTCCGGCCGCCTAACATTAGTTAGACACATCTTAATTGGCAGGTGATCCGAATTGAGATCGCCTATGACCTTCGGTCTTGCGGCGCTTGTCACTCCTCGAACAAATGCCACGTCCAGGAAAGAGGGAATGAGGCGTTCTCTGTAATAAGTAGGGTCAGAAGTTCTTAGGTATTGGACTTCCATATTGTCTTCAAGCATGTCGCGAACTACACGGCCCTTATGATTCGTAAACGAATCACCGTACGCCGTGTGTTTCGCATTAAAGTCACCAATTAACAGTGAGCGCTTTCCCGGCTCGAGAAAGGCTAATAAGTCCGCCTGAGTAATACGGAGTCGGGGGGGAGCGTACCCGCCGCTTACACACAGGCCACCTTCTAGCTCGATGCTAACATGCTCAATGCGCGATCTTATATGGGATCGCCTTTTATATTTAAGTGACCGGTGTATAAGGCAAACCACGCCTCCCCCCTCTCCTATAGGTCTATCGTATCGCTCGACTTGATAGTTGCGGATCTCCAACTTGAAATTTGCGATTAAACGCGTTTCTAGCAAGAAGGCAATTTGGAAATTGGATTTATGCATAAAATACTTAAATTCGTCAAGTTTTCCTCTAATACCGTTACAGTTCCAGGACAATACATTAAGAAGGGACATTGAAAACAAGTCATCTAAATGTTGTATTTATGAATTTCTGTAGTAAAGAATTGTAGGGTGCCTTGCAATATTTTAACTTTGTCGCCGTTACAGGCCTCTAATACGTTACTAAATTCATCTAACGCAAAGTAAAGCTCAGATATATTGACTAGCGAGTTTATTTTATCGACTACGTTTGTAAGATTTGTCAGCATTGAATGTGCATTACCACTTACCCCTGCGTTTTGTTGCGGCGTTTTAGGCGGTTGTGAGGCCTTAAGTGCGTTTGGGAAATGCTTATCATATTCCTCTGGTGGCGCTCTTCCTCCCTGTTGCTGGGGTCGTTGAGGGTTGGATTGGGGCTGGGGTTGAGCTTGGTTTCTTTTTATACCCCGGCCTTGGGTCCCTGATGTACCGCGCCCCTGCCAGGCCGGCGTGGCGGGCGCGGGTGCTGGTTTGTACTGTTGCTTTGGTTGCTTTGTTTGAAGTTGGTTTAATTTATAAACATAAACCGGGCACTCTAGGTCGATTGCCCGGTGTGGGCCGCCGCAATTAGCGCACTTTATTATTGCGTTTGTGCACTCCGTAATTTGGTGTGCCTGGGCACACTTGCTGCATTTAAAACTCTTCGTGCAATAGGACATGGAGTGTCCATGCCCTTGGCACCTTCTACATTGCATGATTGGTCGAGTATTGCGGCGGTGTTCCCAGGTGACTCTAATATTCATTATCGTCCTGATGTCCTGTTGAATTTTCTTTAATGAAATTGAGGCCTCTGTAACAACAAGATACAGTGGCTCTCTTGTCTTTTTCATTTCGAATATATTTTTCACGTTGTATCTATATTCGTCGGTGATAAACTTCTTAATCTCGTTGACCGGAATATCTCCGTCGAGACCTCGTAAAACGTATGCTCTCGTTTTCTGGTTTCTTTCGGCATATGAGTGATACTTAACGCTATCACTATCTAATGCCCTTTTGAACACTACCCAATCTTTTTCGAGCTCGAAGTAGAAGATGGTCGAATTCCTTGCGTACTTTATATTGAATTTTTGAATTTGCATTCGCTTCATATCGTCAAGTAGGGGGGCATGTTCCTTTAATTTGCCCTCAAGGACGACCGGGGGTGGTGGGCCCGGTTTGGCTTTGAGGGTAGTTTGGGATTTTTTCATAATCCTGGCACTAGTGCGGCTAGGCACTTTTTTGGTTTTGTCGCTTCTAGTCGATGAGTCAACGCTTTGCGTATCCTCCTCCAAGTCGCTAATACTCAAACTGGTTACTCATTTTCACCCCAGAGGGTCCAGAGAAGTCAAGCTTGACCTCCCTGACGTTTTTTCGGAAGGGGATCGTCTTCAGGGGGACTTTAAACCCTTCATTGTCCGTTTCAGGTATCAGGAGCGCAGAATCTCCTTTTGCGTTTCCGCTGACCTTGGCCAAGGTTGCGGTCGAGTCACTGTTACTAGGGCTTTTTTGTGGCCCTTTTTCATTGAATGATGTTTCGACGTCCATATCGGAGCTGTCATCTGCGGTTTTTTGGCGTTTTTGGGGGTTTCGCCCCGTGTCAATTTTGGCCTTCGCTTTTGGTTTAGTTGAGGTTCTAGGTCTGTCGTCATGAGTGCGATAGTGATCTACTGCCTTTCTGAAGTTAGGCAGGATATCTTCAGTCTGTTGGAATGAAATAGACTTCAGCGGGGCCGCTAATTCGGTACAAATTTTGCAATTTGAATATTTGCATAGGGTCCGATACATAATCCCTACGCGGCTAACGAGATCGGCACTAGGCGGGCCGGATCTTGTATCGACTGACCGGAGGGAGGATGAATCGTCATCCCCGTCCGTCGATGCGGGCATCGTGCAGGGTGTTGCCGGGGTTACGTCCCCGGCGACTAGAAATAAAAATGCTCTAGGGCAGTAATTATCTTTACTAATTACCCAATGGATAAAAAGCAGACTAAAAAGGCAATGATAGAAGCGATACAGCGTAATCGAATATAAAATTCACGCAGAGCTCGGTACTAGGAACTCCAACTAGTCTTGCATCAACGGTTGATACAAGAGTGAGTTGACATAGACTTACATAGAAGCATACAAGATACAGATATTGACACAAAGATTAACTTCGAAAAATGTGATACAGAAAGAGTTGCAGAACATATGAAGGTATTTATAAATGCAAATCAGCACATTAACAAAGACACAATTCAGGTTTTTAATGACTCCCTATCTGAAGCTATAATCAAGTATTCTCCCAAAATCAAAACCAGGTACTTTTTACACCAACTTCCACCATTTATTATTAAGCTTATCAAAACAAAACGTAAAATGCTTAGAGAATATCAAAACAACAAAAATTCAAACTACAAAACAAACATTAATACCTACAACAAAAACATTCAATCACTTATTGCTCAATACAGGGAACACAATTGGATCCAGGCATGCAACGACATTAACCAACAACAGGGCAAAACATATTGGCAACAAATCCGTAAATTAACAAAATACAAACCTAAACACCACATTGCCGACTTGAGCGAAGGAGACCAAATATTTCAGGAGGATGCAGAAAAAGCCGAAGTATTCGCTAGACATTTCAAAAAAGCCTTCCAAGAGGATAACGACCCGACCTTCGACAGACAAAACTTTGAGATAATCAACAACTGGTACAATGAGTATTTCAGAAATACCACAATCTCTGACAATTTTAAAACAATATCGGAAGAAGATTATTTTCTCATTTTAAACAGCGGCAAAAGTACAGCACCAGGGTCAGATTTTGTAACAAAAAACCTATTGAAGAAGTTACCAGCAGAGATCCATAATTACATCATTAAAATGTATGAGTTTTGTCTAAATAACCAGTTTTTCCCCTCTATCTGGAAACAAGGAATTATAACAACAATTGGCAAACCAAACTCAGACTTAAGCAGGCCATCCAGCTACAGACCAATAACCTTGTTACCAGTTCTTTCAAAAAATTTTGAGAAAATTGTTAAAAAACTCCTTCAAAAAAGTGTGGGAATGCACATCCCAAAACATCAATTCGGCTTCCAGACAAAGGCTTCAACAATACATCCTCTTTCCATTCTCATATCAAATGTACAGACAGCCAAATTAAAGGGACAGCGGAGTGCAGCAGTAATGCTGGATATCAATAAGGCCTTTGATAGTGTGTGGCACAAGGGAATTTTATACAAACTGCATCTAATGAATTGCCCCCAACATCTAATTGTAATTATAAAGGAGTTTCTTTCCCACCGGACCATTAGAATACGAGTCAACAACAAGCTCTCCAATACATTTGAAGCTGAACAAGGAGTCCCTCAGGGTTCACCACTTTCACCGCTGCTGTATAATCTATTCTGTTACGACATTTATACCAATCATGATGCACAAGAACAAAACAAGAACAGTTACATTTTACAGTTTGCCGATGATACTGCATTAATTTCTCATAGCTATAACATTACTTCCACACAAGAAGCACTGCAAAACTTGATGCGATCCATCCAGGAATGGTTTGAGCTTTGGCGTTTAAAAGCAAACCCCAGAAAATCAAAATTAATTATATTTAACCATAATAACAACAACCTAACACCTACAATAACCCTGAGCAACGAAGTGATACATCCGAGATCAGCAGTTAAATACCTGGGAATAACTATTGATCACAAAATGAACTTTAACCAGCATACCACAAACGTAAAAAAAAGTGCATACAAAGATCCAAGCATTTCAGAAGTTTGACCTACAAAGACAGGGGAATTTCCATAAAAACTGCTTCACATATATACACAAGCATTTGCAGACCGCTCTTGGAATACATGCATCCGATGTATATTAATTGCAGAACGCCAGCACTCAAAAACCTTCAAGTAGCAGAAACCACAGCATTACGCAACCTTACCAAGATACGACACCCCAACAACCATTTGCATAATCCTTCAAATGAAATGCTGTACCAGGAAACCAAAATCTTGCCTATAACTGAACGCCTAGAAATTTTGACAACCAATTTTGCCAAGAAACCTGAGACAGTCCCTTTAATGGAGCTATTGTGCAAAGAACGAGACCAAAACCTAAGACCAGCCAGAAAATACCCCTCACAAACTCTATTTGAAATTTTGGATTCATTAAGGGATTGACTTTGTTCTTTTCATATATATTTCGTTGTTTTTTGGTTTTCTTTATTTTTTTTGTTTATCATCCATTGCTACTTATTATGATTAGTATCATTACCTAGATACACGTAATATTTTATTTTACTTTTTTTTTCTTTTTGATCAAATTGTGTGTTAATTTTCCATATGTTAAAAAAATAATAATAATGCCGTTTGTTATAAATTCGGTCGATGGCCTAAGGGTGCATGTGTGTATATTGTAAAATGTATGTTATATGTACCTAATAAATAACGTTTACTACTTATACCACCGAACAGGAGGAAGTGACAATCGGCCAAGCTCTGGCTTATATCATTAATGAACAAGTTGAGAAACATTGAGGCATAATGACCATCTTGAGAGGCCTCTGAGATCACCCCCAAGGCTTTCCTAAACATTCCTACCTATCTTAACCTTCTGTCTTCGAAGAACAAATATAAATAATAAATAAATGCTTTATTGTAGAAATACACAGTATTTGTTACAAAGCTGTATACAGAGATAGAACATTAATAAGAAAGAACATCTATGTAGTCACCAATTCAAAAGTACCAAAGTAAAGTAAATAATACACATCAGTAGACAACACAGACACTAACCTACATCTACAAGTTTTTATATATAGGCGCCTAATAAACCCTAAAATCATCGTTATAAAATTCTGTAAAATTGCAATAGGCTTTACTTTTGAGTAGGGACGAGACAGATTATTTAAAGATACTTAGAGATCTAACATTTTTCAATGCATCAGGCAAATGACTAAATATTTTTAAGCCTTCATAAATTTGATAGTTTACAGTGAGTGTTCTAGAAGGAATAGGTAATCGGAGCTTATTTGCTTGTCTAGTATTATAATGGCTGGCAGCCGCTAAGGAGTTGGAAGGTCTGGATTTTTTAAATATCAAACAAACTGTCTGCAATATAAACAAACAGGGGAAGGTTAGGATGCCTAATTCTTTAAAAATAGGCCTACAAGACTCTAATCCCAACCTTATATATGTATCGGCAATAAGATACATATGTAAGGTTGGGGTTAGAGAACTGAATAACAAACAGTAACCCCAAAAAGCTAAACCATGTCACAAGTGAACTCTCGATAAGTGAGAAGTAAACAGTCTTGTCACTGACAATATCTGGATCACTGTGGAGCCACAGCACAGTCGTGTCATCCGTGAACACTGTGAAAAGTCCTTGAATATTCGATAGAGTTAAGTCGTTTATGTAGAGGAGAAAAAGGAGGGGACCAAGCACAGATCCTTGAGGTACCCTATGATCAATCCTAAGCAAGTTAGAGACTTTACCATTACACTAACTGTCTGACTTCTGTCCCCAAGGTACAACTCAAACCACTTCAGGGCAACACCCCTAAAACCATAGTGAGAGAGCTTGTCAAGCAGTATTCTGATTGACGCAATCAAATGCTTTAGAAAAATCACAGAATACCGCTGCACTCACATCTCCATCATTCAAGCTTTAGTATAGACGTTCCAAGAAGTGAAAAATTGCATCAGATGTGCTCTTTACCTCCTGAAAACCAAATTGATTCTTACTTAAGATATTATGCTTTCTGAGATACTTCAAAACTATTGCCCCGACAATCCTCTCAACAATTTTGGACAGCAATGGGAGTAAAGAAATGGAACGGAAATTTCCCGGGACATCTAAATCGCCCCCCTTATAAAGCAGCCTGACGACTGCAGTCTTTAAACAGGAAGGGAATTCCCGAGAGTCTAAGGATTCATTTATTGCGTCAACCAAAACCACAAGCGCTCGCTCAGGAAGGGCCTCGAGCACTCTCATTGATATTTCATCGACTCCTGATGACTCTATTTTTAATTGAGTGAAAGACTCCCAAGGGTTCCGTCATATCCGTGTGGGCCAAATAAAACAACTTAGAAATAGAGATTTGTCTTAAATAAGACAGGATCTACTCTAGATTGGAGGCCAGCAGTCAAAGTTTCAGCTATACTACAATAAAATTCATTTAATATGTCACCGTCAATCGAAACCTGATTACAAGAATTTAAATTACCGCTTAACTCATTAACAATATTCCAATTTTTTTTTATTTTATTACTTGCTCCGTGAAACCTGCTCCTGTAGTTACCTTCCTGTAGACGCTTGTGTATTTATTAAAATAATCCTGAAAAAAACCTACAATTTGTATACCTCCTAATAGTATGCAAAGATCTTAGGTTAGTGGAGGATCTTCTTATACTTACTGTGACCCATAGTTTTCTTCTCTTCTCTTTTATTTTACGCAAAAGGAAAGCTTTATTAAAATAATATAGAACAACTTCCTTAAAACCGGCCAAGAAACTCGAAGAATCAAAGACCACCTGCCAGTTTGTCTCACCGCATAACTCTTGGAACTTTCTGAAGTTCAATAGGCTTTCTGAGTATGCGGAAATGCGAGTTTGTTGACCAACCAGCATGCAAAAATTCAGACAACAACATGTTCTACAAACTCTGACAATCAGCCGAATCAACCAAATAATTAACATTAAAATCCCCAGAAAGTATAACCCTGGAAGAAACCGAAATATTTGATAGAAGTATTTCAAGTCGCTCGAAATTGTTCGGTGATCTATAAATGTAAACTACATATAGATTTTGCGATCTGCAATACACAGTGGAAAATTCAAATATACCTTTCCCTATCAAGTGATCATACTTAGAATAACTTATTACGGGAAAGCTGTCCAAAAATTATTTTTTAATCAAGATCATAGTATAATTCATGACCTAACTGACTTCGACAATAAACCGATACTATTGAGTAACCTGGTATAAAACATGTCTCCTCGGGCTTTAACCAATGCTCAGTCAACAACACGAAATCAGGCTCTCCCAAGCTCTGAATAAATACAGTAAATTCACTTTTTTTTTTCTTACATTTGATAAAAAAAGAGATGCATTTTTTTTACCAGTTAGAAGTACATTACCTGCTACATTACCTATAAAAAATCGCTACATAAGATATCAGTACCCTTATTCTCTCCACAATATGTTTTCTGCAGAGTTAATTTTTTGTCTGATGACAACATCAATGTATCTTAGATTAGTACAGTTGCTAGTCTGCTGAAAATATCAATGCTTATCCTTATTAGCGAAGACAGTTTTCACAGACCCTTATTTTTGTTTAAATAGGGGCTATTATGCCAAAACCCATTAATATAGAACTTGTAGTAGAAACACAGAGACATCTATATTAATAGAAAAACATCTTAACTTATCCACAACAGATGAAAGTTTTTATTATATTTTGAGAAATTTGACCATAATCATTCTTATGAGGAAGCTTACAAACAACAGGTTTGTGTAAGAAACACTTATTAGACAATAGTGTAATATCATTGACACGCACTCCCGAATTATGGCATTTCGTCAGAACAATGACGAAATCATCAAGTGTTAGGTCTTTGATATAGCAATCAACACTAGAAACGATGTCCTTAAATCCAGCAAAAGGTTTGGAGATTACTTGAATAGGGTAGTCAGTAAAAGATTTGGCTAAATAATCATACTTTTAAGCCAGGCTACAGGCACCACACGTAGTTTAGCCGGGTTATGGTTATCTATCAATTGTCTGGGAGAAGTACGTGTAGACCATATATATAATAGGAATATATCGCGCATTATGCCAATTACGTGAAGCCAAGACTAAAGAACGGATGTATATGAACTAGGCATAAGTCGGTCTACTCGGGAAACCGGTTCGAACTGCGCATGCCATGAATTCCTGCCAATAAGATATTAGGAGGCATTTAGGAGGCAATTTCTACGTTTTGAATGCACGTGAAAACATATTCCACTTTTAATTATCGTCAAAACGAAAATTTACGGTTAAATTGTATTTGGTTAGCTACATTTTCCATTACTTTTATTAGCAATAATATTCCTTTTTTAGAAAAAGTGAAATTACGAACTTAAAATACATAAGTATATTAAGATACTAGTTTTAAAAGACGTTATTTTATCGCACGAGCACGAAATTAGGAAACGACCCGCTTACGGG
>JAEQML010062682.1:0-24093 GCA_016904865.1 Pissodes strobi | reverse complement strand
TTTAAGTTCCTGATGTTTTTTGGAAATATTCTAAGTTGCCGGATAGGTCGCGAGTTTATTTTATTGGTTAGTAAGGATTTTTTCTTGGGCGCCAGAAATTCCTCAACTCTCAAAGAACTGTCAAGTATCACCAATAAAAGCTTAAAAGCTAACAAAAATCACTTGATAGACGTTGAGAACTGCAGAATCTCGTTCTTGCCGGAAATAAAAAATGTTCTTAAAAACAAATTTACAATAATTTTATTTCAATAAATATTATTAAAATTAACAATCCAAATTATAACTTTGTTGAACAGAGTTGAAGAATTAAATTGATGTTAGAAAAAAAACAATTAAAATATTAATTTTTGAAATTAGTCAAAACCAAAAAAATTCTGATCCAGCAGTGATTTTTACGTTTGCAAATAAAATACTTAGCTTAGACGCTCAACCCTGGTTGGACACACTTCTCTTCACCTCGTTCCCTTTTTCTCCAATTGCCTGTTATTTGTTAGGTCTTTATGGGTAAGGATAACATCAGAGGGCATAAACGTCTTATAGAGCTGATACGTCTAATGCTGCAATGGTACACTCGGTTGATGCTTGATTATCAATCCAAGCTCTTTGACCAATTTCCGTAAAAATATGCAAACAGAAAATACTTGTTTTAGACCAGAATGTTGGTTGATATTAAACAAAGAAAATGAACAATAATGAACAGTAATTGAAACAATCTCATCAAAATATTTCAAACTCTTTTACTTAAAAATTAAATCTACGATCAAAAATTATAAGATTTGTAAATGAAGGATTAAACTATGATTAAAAGAAAAAAACAAGATTCGTCAATGAATCTGATAAAACTATGTTCCAAATTACAAGATCATTAATGAATGATTAAACTATGTTTAAAGATATAAGATTCGTCAATGAATCTGATAACACTATGTTCCGAAATACAAGTTCATTAATGAATGATTAAACTATATTTAAAAATACAAGATTCGTCAATGAATCTGATACTCAAGTTTACTTCAAAAAAAAATAATGATTAAATTTAACTTAAGCACACTTTTAAATAAGTGCCAAATAAATGAAAAGTCCCCAAAAAAGTTTATTTAAAAGAAAGGTTCTAAAAAAATTAAGCTAAATACTAGTCAAAAA
Organism: Pissodes strobi; assembly: GCA_016904865.1. Lineage (NCBI taxonomy): Eukaryota > Metazoa > Arthropoda > Insecta > Coleoptera > Curculionidae > Pissodes > Pissodes strobi. The sequence continues at coordinate 22,950 of JAEQML010062682.1, read as the reverse complement.
TTGATAGAAATATGATTACTTCAAAATTACAAACTAATAAATATGCAAATTCTTCCTAAGTCAAATTTATGCAATAAGAAAACTGTATGTGCTAAGATCACAATACAATTTGATCGACATTTCACATTACGTCACCGTTCTCCCATTTCATTCGTCAAAGTGAGCATTACGAGCCGCAAGCAAAAATGAATCGAGCAAATTTAGCTACGAGTTTAGCAAGGAGCTAAGTTTACAAAGATGAAAGTTATAAATTTACCGTCGACTGTCGGTAGAGAGAAGAAATAAAAATCCAAGGTGAGTTCTCAAAGAAATTCAATAATATATTTCATGAATTAGAAATAACAAAAGAGACAACTCACCTTAGACTTTCAGAAAATGGGATATCCTATTCTCTCCACTGGCAGTAAACTCAAGGTCTATTGGCTATTGGCTACCCATCCGGTTCTTTCCAAAATTTGGCATAGCCTTTGTTAATAAATTAACCTTGAAAGTGGTGGATTGGAGCCAGGAATTAGCTAAAAACATAAAAGACCAACAGAACTCGGTTATAAAGTAAGGTTAGTTAAAAATTCTCCTTGCCAACTTCAACTACGCAGTTAAATCTTCCTGTAAAAGTTAACGAAATTTACAATAAATATAATAAAATTGATTGAGTAGAGGGTCCACTAAGATCATTTATCCAACAATACTCTACAAAAAGCCCAAGATGGCCCGGAACAATGATGAATACAATTTCTAAATCTAGATTAGAAATCTATCATAAATTAAAGTATTGTCATCTAAATCATTGATTCTAAATCCCTCTAGAACCTGAAAATTGTCTTTAAGACACTCCTAAAACAAAGAAATAAATTTGTTCAGTTAAAAGCGGAATGTGCAAAAAAAAAACCAAATCACATTCCACCAAAAATAAAAATGACTCTCACCTTGACGACGTGAAATTGGAGACAAAAGCAACGTTCGCCGTTCGATTTTAGAACCGGTCCAAATCGCATTCAAAAGAGTAGATATTACTATCGCCCTCTATTCAAAGGCCAGCATAATAAAAATATTTTTATAGAAAACGACGTAAAACTAATACGCCTATAATTCTAATGATAGCTCCACCTATGTACAAAAGATCTAACTTCTAGCGAAATTTTACCTAGGTACCGAAACCAAATCGCATGTCTATTTGCATAAAAATCACTTTGCAATATAACAATCTTAAAACCTGAAAAACCATGTAACGAATTATTTCGTTACAATATACAGTAAAAATTGGTTATAACGTACCAGCCGGGAACTTGAAAATAGGTACGTTATATCAAAAGTTCGTTACAAAAGAATTAGAAACACAAATACGCTTTTATTAATCCTTGATACATAATTCTTAAAATATATTATTTTGTGTGTTAGTAGTATAGATATAGAAAAACAAAAAAAGCGAAGAAACTACTTTGTAAAAAAGTCCGTTATTCGAGTTTTTTTTTGCGATTTACAAGAATAATTTGCTGTAAGTACGTCTCTATTTCCAGAGATGCGCTTAAAACACGATCTTCTGTACTGCTCCTACTCTCTAAAACTCGTTTTACATTGTTTATCCCTGTTATGGCATCATCAACAGTTGGAGATGTTTCTTCTGGTGGTTCTTCCTTATCTTCTTCATCTTCATCACTTCCTATCTGTACAGTTTGACCAATCTGCCTAATTATTTCCTCTTCTGTAGGCATATTTGTTGTCGCAAGATCATGATCTACATCAACGAAAGCGTTTACCATAGTGGGATTTAATTTTTCCAAGTTAAAATTGTTTTTGGTTAACCAAACACTTAATGGCAAGGTCTCCTCATCTATCTCAGATTGTATGATAAGCCACTGGTTGAGGGGTAAGTTATCTTCCTCATCGAACTCTTAAAGAGAAGGCCAAGCGTGTTTAAAACAATTCTTAATGGTTGTCTGAGTAACTTGTTGCCATGCTTTTGAAACCATTTCAATAGCATCCAGCAGATTTATTGTTACTGGTGTGCTATTTTCAATACACTTAAGATTACTGATCATAAGATGTCGTCGATAATGAACTTTCAAACTATGAATAACGCCTTGATCCATTGGTTGCAGAACTGATGTAAAATTTGGTGGGAAAAATTCAAGTTTAATATTTTTTAGGTTCAAAAGATGTGGATGAGCAGGACAATTGTCAACAATCAATAATATGTGCCTGTTTTTTTTATCAGTTGTTTGTCCCATAATCTTAATTCACGCTCGAAAATATCAGCGGTCATCCACGCCTCTTGTTTGCTGCATAATTAACTGGCAATTTGTTAACGTTTTTAAAACACCTTTGTTTGTTGAACTTGCCAATAACTAAAAGTTTACGTTTTTCACTTCCAGTCATGTTTGCGCACACAAGAACCGTTATTCTTTCCTTAGAAAGCTTTCCCCCAACAGATTTTTCACCTATGAAGTTCATGGTGCGATCTGGAGCAAGTCTATAGAATAGACCAAGTTCATCACCATTAAAAACGTTATATTCATCATAGTTCTTAAGAAGTGAAACTAATGTTGATTTGACCCAGTCCATCGCAGTTTCCATATTCACACTTGCAGCTTCTCCATGAATTTTACTGGAAGTTATATTGTGCCGCTTTTTGAATCTATGTAACCAACCCGAATCACAAGAAAATTTCTTGAATTATAGAAATTTTTTCGTCTATTGTTAAAGCCCTTCGAGCCATTTTAGTGGAACAAACTTGGGTTGATTCTTCCATACTTTAGACACAACTCGTCTCACTAATGCACGAACGCTACTACCTATACGCCTTTAGCAAGAAAACTAAACAAAAAATTGGGAAAATAGCATTTTCAGAAATAGGCGGCATTTATCAAAGAATTAGAACGATAATCGAGCAATTTTACATTAAAAAAAACTCCCAACTAATAAAAGGTCGCCGGCTTTGTTTGTTGCACCTCAAGCAAAAATCCTGGCCGACTGATTTCTCCGAATTTATGCAGAGAAAATAAATATAAGTTTTTATAGTCTAATCTCTTTTACCGGCGCGCCGCGTTCTCTAGAGTCGAGATAAAAAAAATTGTAATTGATAAAAAGTACGTTATATATGCTATTTTCGGATGTTGGGACTCGAAAATTCGGTACTTTTTATCACAAGTACGTAATAACAAAGTACGTTATAAAAACTATGTTTCTATTGAATGCTTCATAAGAACTGCCGGGCCTTTTTACATGGTACGTTATAACCGTTGGTTCGTAATAAGCGTGTACGTTATAAGTGAGTTTTACTGTATATATATAGGAAACTAACAACGACAGAAGCAATAATTCACAAAGACTCTAACCAACCTTGGCAAGTAAAACTTTCTGCTTTTCGTAGTCTCATCCATAAACTTTTTAGCTTTCCCCTAGACTCTGCGAGTTTCCAAAAAGGAGTATCCGTTATCAAACAGATTGCAATTAATAACGGTTATAAGATCGCTTTGATTGACAAATTAATGAAGAAAAAACAGAAGATCATTTTAACTAAACAACTTTATAACCCTACATTAAAATTAGATAAGGAGCCGTTTAAATTTATCAATTATATTCCGAAAATTACCGATAAAGTTTCAAAAAAATTAAATAAATTTGGCTGTAAAACAATTCAGGTTAATAAGAATAATCTAGGGAGAAGACTAATAAACAATAAAGACAAAATAAATCTGGTGTTTACAAAATAAATTGTGTGAACTGTGAAGCTGTATACGTAGGACAAACTAGTCGAAACTTAAATATTAGGATTAAAGAACACAAAAAATCGATTTTACATAATATTAAAAACTCTGGCTTAGCAAAACATTGTATAGAAAATAACCATTTTATAGATAGGAAAAATGTCAAACTTTTACACACCGAAACAAAAAGCAAAACGCTGAACCTTTTGGAGTACCTAGAAATCCAAAAGTCACAAAAAACAGACGTTGTAAATACGAACGACCAAATGGCCTGCTCTTTAAACATCTGCATAATTGACAGTATAATAAAAACAAAATAACGTCAGGCGGTTTCGTAGTAGGGTATAACAATTTAGATTTTAGAATACAACTACTCTTGATAAAGGCCTCATCAAGCCGAAACATATGTAGAGAAAAATATCTCATTAAATTATTTTGAAACATCTAAAAGCAGTGTACTAATTATCCCTAGTATTATTATTCAACGATGTTTCACAAGGATCCTACCGCAGAAATTATTCATTGAATTAGAACAGTGTCATTCTGATTTAAAGTTTTGCCACATTTACCTGAAGTAGTTCCATTTGAAGCGAGTTAGTCTGAAAGAAGATTGGCTTACAAATTAGGGGAGACGAGAAAATATCGTGCCCTCAAAATAGACCTGCTTATCCCGGATCCGTTGTAACTTCGCGTTGGTAATGCAGGATATTGGATTTTCCAGAATACTATGGGCATTTGCATTTTTGGATAAGATGATATTCACTGAATCTGGAGGTAGATCAGCAGAGGCAGTTTCAGTGCGGATGCCTATATAAAAATAATACTGACTTTCATAATTCCATCCACAACCGATAACTGATCCAAAATACTGCGCGGATAGTATCGGAATTAATGGACCAACGCAAGGTACAAATCCTGACTTAGCTTTAGAGGAGTCCATATATTTATCCTATAAAAAGATATCGGGCCTTCTAATAAGAGAAGTAAATAGTGTATTTTATTCAGTATTTCTCATGCAATGTTCACTTTCTTTTCACATGCTTCAGAAGATCTCCTCTTTAAATAAATATTTCTTGTGACTATGAGCAATAATGCCTCACTAGATGGCTCTTAAGTTGTTACGAAATAAAGGCAATTTGTTACGATATAATGCAATTAGTTAATTTGTTACAAGATAATTTCAATTGCCTTATTATAATTACTAGGATTCAAATAAAAAGCCAAATTGTTACAATGAACTATAAATGCACTTTTCTTTAAATTATTACTTTAATTTACTGAAAAGATAAATTGAAAGATACTCAGGGTGTATGGGTAAGAAGCATGCTTGTTTTAATTATTATTTTTTTCAAGTGCTGTAGTGATTAAAAGCGCAAAATAAAAGATTAAAAATTTCAAAAAAAAACAATATTTATTCTATTTCCTTCTAACAAAAGTAAGTGAATTATGTTCAACTATCTTGGTGACATCTACACCTTAATCACCTTGTGGTTCCTCCGAGCTTCCTGGAGAGGGCTACTGGAATTTGCTGTAGTGCCTAGGATCTGTCCTGTGACGTCACTGGAAACTGTCCTGGTAGGCCGAGTGCGTGTGGACTCAGTAGCATGAAAAAAAAAACCAGTACAAGGCAGTTACAGAGTTCACCAAGAATGTTGTTACAACCCTGTTTCAATCTGCCGGAGAGCGTCGCTTGTCTTAACTTAGGTTTTTTTAATACAGAAATTGACAGTAGAGAACTAGAAACAGGGCCCGCTCTAGGGCCGGACAACCCGGACATTTGTCCGGGGCGGCAAATTGAAAGGGCGGCATTTTTTCACAAAATGTCCAGGAAAAAAATAAATAATTAAATAAAAAAAATGTATAGGATTAAATTGTAGTGTAAAAAAAACATCTGTCGCGACCGACGGGAATCGAACCCGCAGCGGCGGAATGACAGGTAAGAACGCTACCTTCTACACCACCGAGGCGTTGCAGAAATTTTGCTAAAACGGTAAAAGGGACTAACACAAACTAAATTAAAGATTCGAAAAATGGTCCATTCGAAGAATTACACATTCGAAAAATTATCGATTCGAAGAATTGTCTTTTCGGAGAACTATCCATTCGAAGAAATTTCGTTCGAAGAACTGTCGTGTCGAATAATTGTCATTCGAAAAACCATCGAATGCAGATGAAATTGGCGTTAAGGCTAGTTTTGAATCAACAATACAATACCACGACATCGTGTAAGAACAATAAAACCCCATTTCTCATATGAAACACGAGATGAACCGATCGAAGATCCCAAAGAAAAATATAAGATCGATTTTTTTTATTTTACAATTGATCAAGCACTAAATGTTCTAGATGCTAGATTTAAACAACTTAGTCACCATAGTAACTATTTTCAATTCTTATATAATACATACGAATTGAAAAACATGTCTAAAGAGACGCTAGTAAAACACCGCAAGGATTTAGAAAGTATTTTAACTGATGGTGATTCTGTTGACATAAATAGGGTAGAATTAGCAGAGGAAATTTCTGCGGTTTTGGACAAAAATGAAAGCCCGAGCAATGTACTAAAATTAATAACTATGTTAAATTTTGCACCAAAGCTTAGTTGCCTTAAGAATATTGCTGACTATACCACTAACGGTTGCAAATGGGGAAAGGAGTTTTTCAAAATTAAAATTAATCAAGAACTTTATACGTTCCACTACCACGCAATATCGTCTTAATGGCAATTAATGGTTTAGCCATTTTGGCGATTGGGCATGAAATTTCTGATCAAATAAACTTAAAAGAGGTAATAAAAAAGTTTTCAGAAATAAAAGTGAGAAAGAAATGTTTCCTGTGACTTTAAAGTAGCTGATGTTATTTTTGTTTAGTTTTTATAGGATGTAAGTTTTGTTTGTGCAGTTGTGCAATAACACATTTTTGTAATAATATTAAAAATGCACCTAGTTAACAATTAGTTTGTTTTTCATTATTTTGGTATTTGTACTAGCCTTGGACCCATAGTGTGTGTTAGCTTCAAGCGTATTAAAAATTATTGTTTATAGGAATAAGTGTTATATTAATATTACCCTTTTTAATGTTTATTGTTTTGTCCTACTTGAATTTTAATTATGTTGTATGTTTCTTTTTGAATATACGTTTTTAATATAATTTAAAACCATTTGATTTTTATTTTAAACAAAAGATATACATTTTTAAATGTATGTTAGGGGGCGGCACTTTGCCTTTTTGTCCGGGGCGACATAAACGCTGAAGCGGGCCCTGCTAGAAATAATTCTTCTCAATAACAATGCTGAAAAATGCCAAAACACGCTGAAGGAGAAATTTAAATTAAATTAATTAAATATGCCTCCGCCAATTTTCACAGAATTGTTTAGACTGTAGACAATAATTATGTTTTTAAATCAAACAGTGAACAGATTACAGATAATAAACAAAATGAATAGCTATTTATGCTGAAAAATATCGTAATGAACAATATTTCAATAAAAAAACCATTACAATAATCAGGTAAAAACAAAAATGAAATCAATACATTTAAACAGGTAATCAGAATTTAATTATTGCCTGAAAGCTACTTTTCAACTCAAAAATCAATTCAATTCTAAAACAAAGGTAATGACAATCATTCAATCCAATTATTGCCTGAAAGCTATTTTCTAACTCAAAAATCAGTTTAATTCAAAAACAAAGGTAACAACAAATTTAGATAGAAATAGAGAAATAAAACAAACAAACAATAATGATCTTGTACCGACACGGTCGAGCAGGGCTTGAGAAGGCACTCTTTAAATAACAAGGTGACGATAAAATATTTACATAGATTGAATAATAACTAACTAAGCCTGAATCCAACTGATAACGATACTAGAGAAAATTAGACTGAGTATCCTACACTCTCGACAGTTTTAGTTATTAATTTCTAAACATTGCTACCTCTAACTAGAACCTAGATATGAGCCCTATAGGCCAATTTGATCGATTCCTTAGTTGGGTTGCTGAACTAAATCCGAAATTTAATAACCCCTGCTTTTGTAGGATCAAGTCCTTTTTTTTTCTCTCTTATCAAAGAGCCTAAAGCCCAAAAAAAACCTCACATGCCCTACAGGCACAAACATACACACGGCAAAAGGCAACGTGGTATGCGAAACGATAGTAGCCAAATACCAGAAATTCACAAGCTTAGCAGCTTTATTCTGCTTACAGACTTTACGATATAGGAAACTAGAAAAGATTAGATATCGCAAAACAAACAAAAATAAAATAAATCAAGCCCTACCTTCTCTTAAATCTTTCACGCTGGTAGTCGGTACAAGATAAGATTTAAAATCAAGTCTCACCTTCCACCAGAATCACATCTCGAAAAAAAATTTCACTGACACGCAGTAGTCACAAATATTTCAATTTTTTTCACCGTACGAAGTACGAAGCGACCGATCTTTAACCATAAAATCTGAACTGGATATTTGAAATTATTTATCAATTTTAAATAATATATTCGACTGCTGTATTTACGTAGATTCAACCCATAATATTAATGTTCAGTTTATATTAACTAGATAATTATTATCGACTGATATATTTAAAAGACCAAATTAGTTTTAAATGAACTTGATGGGCAACATAGCAATTCAGTATTTATTAATATTTTCGTACTATTTAATGCGGAATTTTCCACACTGTTGTTACCAGGTCGATTCAGACAGTAATTCAAAATAGGTTGAAGATGAAAAGTAATTATTTCAAACTAAAAATAAATACAAGCGAACTCGGAAAAACCTGATGTGACGGAATTGTTAAAATTACCGTAACAAAGTGGAGCAGTTCTTTTTATATAAGGTTGCCTGTCCATGTTAATACAGTAATGAACTAATCTTTATTCACCGTATGTTAAAGCAACGAAAGACGTACTCATATCTCACAAATTAGCACCAAATTGTGTATAAAAAGGTGTATGACCGGTAGAGTATCGTACATCTTTTTTGTATATACTACTAACTATATATTACTGATTATTTAATAATAGGCTAATCTTTTTTAGGGTTGCACTAATTCCAATATTTACGAACCTGCTGTAGAACTTCTCTCGCACTTCACAACATTGCTGAATTTTGTTGTCGTAGATTCATCGCAAAGTATAGCTTTCCCTATGAATGTGATAGCCCTTTTGCCGTACATGTTACTAAATTATGAAGATGCCAACGAACTATGTATAAGGGCCGCAGAAAATATCGCACAGGTATGTTATTTGAGTTAACAAGTTTCTATGTTACATCAACTATAAATATTAAAACATAAGTATTTTTACTGTATACAATATGCTTCATAACTTTGAGAATTAAGAGGTCTTATTTTTGTTATTACAGGTTAGTATCGAGAAAAGCAAAAAGCTCGAGAACCTTGGAACCGTAATGAACCTCTATAGCCGTCGTACTTTCAGCAAGGAGAGTTTTCAGTGGACCAAGTGTGTCATCAAATATCTTCACGATACTTATTCGCATCTTGGGCTGACGATGCTCTCATTTTTGGTAGAAATTCTGGAAAAAGGCCCTAGCAACTTGCAATTACCCATTTTGAACATCATCCATTGCGTGTTGCATTATGTCGATTTGGCGACTCCGGCTGCTCAGCCTATTAACGCCGACTTGTTAAGGATTATTATTAAATATATTGAAGGTATGTAAATTAATATAAAACTCAATTTCGCTGACATTTTTATTTGAATTCGGTTGTCATATTGTGTTTATAAAGTGCGTTGACACATATAATTGTCCCAAAAAGTCTGTTATCGGAAGATGGCTGAAAACACAACCCAGTATATTAGAGAAACTCATACCACTCATTATATACAGACATGACTGGCATTACTATTGAATGACACCATCTGAATAGATTGGATCAACTAGCTCTGCAATAGAGCTGAAACTAATATAAATTTTAAAAACTGTTTGTGACGCAAATTTTATCATTAATGAAGTCTGTCCCAAGTGACTAATGCTTTTCATAATATACGCGTTATTATTTAGCTAAATTCTAAATAATTCTGCGTGAAATTATTTACTATGCCACAGAACAGAATTTTGTCATTGAAGCCTCGTTTCGCTAACCAGCCATCATCTGTAATGATGATCAACTGTCTGTAGAGGCCACCGGGATGACAAAAGATCTAAGGTTACGAACATTCTGTATTCCGAAATGTTCACCCTTACATCCAACTACCCTATAAGAATTGTCATGCAAAACCTCCGTGACTTCGCATGGGCCCTGATATAATAAGAAAAATTTCTTATTCTCACTATTTTCAGCTGATGATATAGGATGACTCTTTACCAACACCTTATCTCCGACATTGAATTTACAGAATTTTTGAACAGCCTTACTGTGCCATTCTTTACGTTTTTCAGACTTAATAAGTAAACATTTGCGTGCAAAAAAAAACAAAATCTTATTCAGACCTATTTTCAGGATACTGAATATCTTTAATAAACGGGTTATCTCGAGAAATACCAAAATGCACCTCATTTGGTGAAAATCCCGTACTCTCATGCACAGTTTGATTTAAAAAGGCTTCATTTTCACTTACAGCAGTTGCCCACTTACTAAGCTTAAAATAACAAGGAACACGGAACAGCCTTCCAATAATCTCTTTATTTACACGCTCGGTTTGATTACCTTGAGGGAAATAGGTTGAAGTATGAAGAACTTTAATTGCATGATCTTCTAAAGTACCGTGCTACTGCTTGCTGAAAAAGCAGGTACCGTTGTCAGAAAGAACCGCCTCAGGCTTTCCAACTTCTGCAAAATATTTATCAACCAAACAACGTAAAATTGCCCTCGAAGTGCCTCTTTTTAAAGCATAACAATGAACCAGCTTACTAAAAGCATCCACAATGACCAAAAGCTGTGTACCCCTTCTCGATAAAAGCCCCATCAGGTCAACACATATAAGTTTATTGGGAGCATCGGGTAGAACCGATTTAATTTCTCCAAAACAGGTCTTCGACTGCTTCGATTTTTGACATAATTCACATCCCGATATAATACGACGAATTGAATGCTTCATTCTGCGCCAGAAATAAAACCTTGACAAGTATAACAAGCATTTATTGGCCCCAAAATGACCATTTTGCTCATGCTCTTCATGAGCCAACGAAAGTACCATAGAACTAGGAATACACACTGCTGCCTGGATTCACCTGTGAACCTTTTCTAAACAAAACACATTCCTTCACAATTCACATTCCAGATATTTTTCCTCATGCCTGGATTATTGATTTCAGACATCATTTTGTTACAAAACTTATCATCTTGTTGAAGAACAACAATCTTTCTTCTTTAACGTTTAAAGTTTAAAAGTTTCTAGCTTCATGGCCAAAATTTCAATATTTGGCCTATCGGGAAAAATCACCAGAATATTCTGACCGCGGAAAACGAGACAGCGCATCAGGAATGACCTTTTTTTTAACCTTTACAATGAACAATATCAAAAGAATATTTCTGTATTTATAATACCCACCTAGTTAGTCGCGAATTAAGGAGTTTACACATTTTGAGGAAAGACAAAGCCTTATGATCAGTGGCAATCTTTAAATCCCTTCCAAACACAAATTACGCCAATGTTTTAGTGCAGACACAATAGCCAAAGCCTCCTTCTCCGTGACGGTATAGTTCAATTCCGCACCCTTCAAAGTGCGACTATAAAAAGCAATAATGTTGCGATCACCACTGTCTTCTTGAATTTGGTACAAACAAGCTCCAAGTCCAAAATAAGAAGCATCGGTCTGAATAAAAAACGGCTTTAGAGGGTGTACCTGCAAGCTAACCTCCAAAAATGCCTTTTTTATTCTCTCGAAAGCCTCTTGAACTAAAGGGTTCCAACACCATTTTATCTCCTTCTTTAATAATCTTAAAAATGGAAGAGTCAAAGCTGAAAAATTCTTGTAAAACTTTCTGTCATAGTTTACTGGACCAAGGAAACCTCGTAACTCCTTAATATTACTGAGACAATGAAAATCCTTTATCTCACTAATTCGATCCCTATTCATACCTATACCCTCAGGGGTTAAAACATGTCCAAGAAAATTAACAGACTTTTGAGCAAAACCGTTCTTTTTCAATTTTAAAGTTAAACCAGCTTCTCTTATTTTTGAGAGAATAACTCGTAAATGATCTAGATGTTCCTGCGGTTTCTTTGAGTAAATAAATAAATCATCCATATATGCAAATGAGAAACATGCAATATCATCACCCAAAACAGTCTTCAAGCATCTTACTGATGTCGACAGACCAAATGGCAGTACACAAAAACATATGTTTCCCCTTCAAATAAAAGTCCCAAATACCTTTGATGCTCTGCTGGTACTGGAACTTGCCAATAGGAAGCAGTTAAATCCAACGTGGACAGACTTTGGTCCTTAGAAAAATTAAACTCTAACTCACTTGTTACCGGTGGTACAACATGATCAGCAACCATTCATCGATTATCGATTAATGAAACGAGCATCCAAACATACTCTAATCGATGCATCCTTCTTCCTGACCACCACTAAAGGAGTAACATACTCAGTTTGTTCCTTCCTAATCACATGCCAAGCTATCATTTCATTTCAGATATCTGACGCTTGACCTCATCCTTGTATGCATGGGGAATAGGATAACTTTTTACGTGAAATGGTTGATAATCTCGAAGATATATCTTATGTTCATATTTATTAGTTAAACCTGGCCGATCTGAAAAAGTTTCACGGAAACTCAACAGCAATTGGAAAAGTTTCTCCTTATTTACTTTTGAAAAAGTTTCTGATCTAGCAATAACGCTCTTAAAATCATCATCAACGTACCTAAAAGTACTATCAGTCAATACTTCAACTTGCTCTTCATCAGCCTCAACCGTGACCTCTGAAAACACATTTTCCTGGTTGGATACTGTCAACGATTCTAATTTAGTCTGATATAAATCTTGGTTTATTAAAAATCTCAAAGTTGAACTTTCAAAATCTAAAATCATCATCCAGTCTGACCCCAAAATAACTTGTTTTGAAAGGTTGGGTACCACCAAGAAAACAACATCAAACGACACATCGCCCCATGACACATTCAGGTAAATTTGACTTTTGACACTCTGTGTCTTATTTTTTAAAGCAATATGAATATGAACGCCACTAGTCGGTAAAATTGGTATTTCACAGTTAATTTCCAAAATCCTATTAACAAATTCCTCAGTGACACAACTAAAATTTGCCCCACTGTCACAGAGAATATCTACTTCCACACCACTAACCTTAGCAGCTATAACTGGCACCACCATTTGACAATCTTTAACTTCCTCCTTGGGTTCCTCTAGAAGTTCTTGCGGATCTTCAGAAAACAAAGTCCTGACCTGTCGATTAGGTGGCAAATTAGAATTGTCATTAGAATTATTATTTCCTCGAGGAAAATTATGATCCCCCCTAGGTCTATTATTTTGTTGTGCCTGACTGGTCCAACCTACGCAAAAACTTTTCAACATCATCAATTGTACGACAACCAGAACTCAATATTCCCTTTCTAACATCAAAATCAAAATGATTAATCAAAATGCCAATCACTTCCTGCTCACTGGGTGGAGAATCTAAATAGTTTGCTTCTCGAACTCTTTTAAGAAAATAGTCTGCTAGAGAACCCGTATCATAGGCATCATAACGTAATTGACGAAAAACTTCCCTTTGAATTTCAATTCCCAAATATCGTTCCAAAAAAATCTCTTTAAAGTCAAGAAAGTCCTTGCACGAGCTTTGCTTCAGTTCATCCCAATCAGCAGCTGAACCTCTCAATGAACTGACGGCAAGCCCCAATCGTTTTGAAACTGGGACATCAGCCTCAGAAAACAACTTATTTATAAATTGGACCGGCCAACATCTGGCCGAAACAGAATCGCATTTATTTATTTATTTATTTATTTATTTATTTATTAGTATTATTACACAGTGACTGCTTATACAAGTCAAAAAAAAATATACATATAAAGTTACAAAAAAAAATCATATACTTGTTAGCAATAAATTACAATCACAGTACCTATTCTTTTTTTTTAAACTACAAATTCTAATATAAAATGTCTTACAACTAAGATAAAATTTTATACAAGTTTGGACATTCAGTCAGACAAAAAATATTGAAATACATTTTGAAACACATCACAAGAATTAAAATTGAAGTTGAGGTATTCCTGCAAAGAATAGAAAGAATTTATAATTAGAAATTTTTTAAGAATATTGATGAATTTCTTTTCTTCCAAGTTTCTTATGTGCTCTGGTAATTTATTAAATAATTTAATTCCATAATGGTCACTACCCCTTCTGGATCTATTAACTCTATGAAAAGATGGTATCAAGTTATTGCTATTTCTAGTAATGTTAGTTCTTTCACCATGTGTGGAAAAGAGATGCAGGTTTCTCTTGACCCATGTTAGACAGGATAGGATATATTGACAAGGAAAAGTGAGTATCTTAAGTTCACCAAAGCAATGCCTACAGCAGTCCTGATAGTTCACTCCAGCGATCACCCTTACATATCTGCGCTGCAATGCAAATATCTCAGATGCCCCCGTGGAATGACCCCAATTCAAGATGGCATAAGACATGTTAGAACCAAAATAGCCATGGTAAGCCGTCATGAGTGTTTGTCTTGAAACGTTCCTGGACAAATTTCTAATAAGAAAAGTTATACCAGACAATTTGCTAGATAGTTGGCCAACATGCTCATCCCACAACAGCCCGGAGTCCAAGAAAACACCCAAGAATTTAACCCTATCTTCACTCGGCAGGGCTGGAATAGAAGATCTTAGTGAGAAATTCAAGGACTGAGTCTTTGTGTCATTCAGGCTGAGTCTATTCGCCAGAAACCAGGATTGTATTTTCTGTTGCTTGTCCAGAATCAGGTTGTGAATGGGAGTGGAAGGATGATAGTGCTCCAGGCAAGTAGTGTCGTCAGCGAACAGTATGATATTTGAATTCTGAGAGAAATTTGGCAAATCATTTATGTAAACCAGAAACAAAAATGGGCCCAGAATGGAACCCTGGGGTACACCATGACAAATGAGCTGCTTATTTGACAAGTTGTTCTGGAATTTTACATACTGATAGCGATATTTTAAATAGGATTCAATGAGGTCAGTACTCTTGGGATGAAAATTATAGTAAGAGAACTCGCTCAACCAGATTTCAAAAGAAACACAATCAAACGCCCTTGTTAGATCTAAGAAGGTGGCATAGGTGTCCAGTTTACTTTCCAGTCCATTTGCCACAAACTCTGTAAGGCTATTTATAGCCAGGGAAGTAGATTTGTTGTTTCTAAACCCAAATTGGTTACTACAAAACAGGCTATTGGTTTCAAGGACGGTGATCATTTGATCCAGAACCTTGGAAAAAATAGGTAGCAGTGAGATTGGACGGTAGTTGGTTTCGTCACTAGGATTTCCCTTGTTTTTAAAAATAGGCACTACCTTAGCCATCTTTAGTGACAGAGGAAAATGACTTTTTAAGATGCATTGATTAAATAGACGTGTAAGTGGTATTATAAGAATGTTCTTTAGATATTTTATAATTTTAGTTGAAACTTCATAGCAATCTGAACTAGTAGTGTTTTTGAGTCCACTAACTTTATCTCTGACCTCTATAATGCTAACCTTCCGAAATTTGAATGTTTCAGGACAGGAATGACCTTGTAAATAGTTCTCAAAATTGACATTAGTGTGAGGTAGTTTAGTAATTATATCCTCTGCTATGTTAGTAAAAAAGTTATTAAAGATCTGAGCATTAAGTTGACCTGTCTCCGCGTTTGAGACTATTTTAGAATTACAGTTAGAATTTGACTTAACAACATCCCACATAGCAAGATCCTTATTACCCGCCCCATTAATATATTGGTCATGGGCTTTCTTTTTAGCTAAAGACATTTGATTTTTGCATTCCCTTTTATAGTTTTTAAGCATTTCCCCTGTGACAAGAATTGGATTTACTCTATGGATGGAATAAAGTGTGTTAAGCCTGTTTCTCATGTCTTTAAGACCATCATGATACCAGTTGATGTAGGGTTTTTTTTTGGCCCTTACCTTTAACCACCTTACTTTTGATCGGAAAACATTTATCAATGGCATCTGAGATACTCCCAATAAGAACAGAGAAGTTTGTGTCGATATCCTCACCTGAGTCACTGGAGGTTTGCCAGCTCATATTATCGAGTTCCTGGAAAAGTAGAAGGAGGCCCTCTTCCGTTATTGGTCTATAAGTGATCCTAGAGACCTTTTGATTAGGTGGTAGTGGGAAATAAAAGGTTGATACCAAACCAGAGTGATCTGAAATTAATGTAAGATCAAAAGGACTTATATTGTATCCCTCAAAATGTGAACTTATATACATGTTATCGAGGCATGCGTTGCCTCTGGTGTTAAAAGACACTGTGCTAGATAAATCATATGATTCCATATAACAATTCAAATATCTTGTGTCCCTGTCGTCTGGTATGTGAGAGTGAACATTAAAATTTCCACATATAACAGTATGTCCAGAAAAATCAATCCTTTGAAGAGCTAAAGTCAACACATCGGTAAAGTTACAAAGTGTACCATTGGGTGATCTACAAGTGCTTAATACTTGTGTGTTTATTGATTTAAAATAAATCCCAGCCACTTCACCCTGAACTTCAACTGAGTATTTGCTTATATTAATAACTTGATACTCAAGACCCTCCCTGACAAATATTCCCACCTCTCCGCATTTCTTCCCTGACTTAGAAAAGTTTGCAGCCGAGACATAACCAGGAATTTTTAATGCAGAAAATTCATCATTAACAAGCCAATGTTCATTCACACAATAACAATCAATATGTAATTCTTTGAGAAATACCTCAATGTCCAAAAGTTTTTCCCTAATGCCCTGAATATTAGCATGAAATACCTTAAATTTAAATTTTTCTTCTGGTTGGTTAACCTTGGCTGTAGAGGTCTCCTTTCCTGTTGAGACTCTCTTGTTTTCCATAGGCGTTGCAGGTTGATAAAATGGTTAACGGTAACTCCATTAGGCCATGTATCTGCTTTGAGAATGTCATCTTTTATATCTCTGGTGACGCCCAATTTAAAGGAACTCACTGTTTTCCTTTTGGTACTCATTTTTTCACAGATTATACTCCGATGTAAAGACTTGGCCCTCAGGTAGTTAATGATATCCGTAGCCTGAGTATTAGCTGTCAAACCCGTTAAAAAACCCAATGATATTGCTTGGCAACTTCTAACGAATTTGTTTCATCTTGGCTAGATCCTTTAATTGGTTGAGTTTGAGGTCCCATTTGCATGCCGCTTACGACTGGTGACCCGCGTCCATCCTCCTTTGTCGTCATTGGAAGCCTCTTCAAATTGAATTTCAGTCTCTGTCGCCGTTGACCCATTTGCATTGTCCCACGTTGGGCGCCAATGTAAAAATTCTCGTTATTTGGGTTCGTGGTTCGACTACTATATAGGTTGTCATATGATACCAAATCAAACAATACGAGAAATGCTATAAATGTATTAACCCTGATATAATCTGAATGGGACAATATTGGAAAGCAATCTATGGCTCGAAAACTTCCCTACTTAACGTCTCACATTAAAACGATAGCGAACACAAAGTGTTAAACTGTAAACTTTCACAAACTCAGTTCTGTTGCAGTTCTTGTGAAATTATCAGAGTCACTCGGGAAAACTGAAAACTTTCAAATCCGGACGGTAAAAGTTCTTTTACTAATGATGCAGGCAAGCTTTGGCCTTAAACAAATCGGTCTAAACTTTCGATTTTGTTATTATTTCAACGACAAACACTCGTCTTGAATAATTGATGACAATCACACTTTTTAGTTTATTTTCTACTTTTCAAAAATGGGTGAAAAATCACCTCTTAGAAATGGGAAAACTCGATTCCAAGAGGAAAAATCTCCAACTCCCCCGCCCGTTCCTCCTGTCAACCTGCGTCCTCTTCTCTCGTCCTTTCTCGGTCTCCGATGTTTCACGAATTCCTCATATGGCTGCTCCTGCCACTTTTCTGACCAATCAGCATTCCTCGCGCCAAATATTCCTTTCTCTCTTTCGCTGAACGATTACTATAATGTCCTTTCGCTTTAAACATTCACAGGTTGCCCGCGCGGTTTGTCACCTTCGCCAATGTTATTAGAGATCTCCCGTACAACCGTTATTTGTTATTTACATCATCCGTAAACGAAAAATAGGAAGATTCTAATTTAAATTATTCGAAAAACCAACCTGAGCCATAGATTAAATAGAGAACAGTTACTAAAACCACAGATCTATATAGATAGCTACGCAACAGATGCCTACTCCGGTATTAAAAGTGTCGCTCGCCAATAATGCAATAAACTTAAATACTTTCCTATTTAGACGTGTTTTGCCCCGCCGTGTTGCCAAGTCGCGAACTGTAGTTTACCTTACATATCACATTATGGTATTACTCGTTTTCTGGGCAATCGTATGTTATATTATGTCAAATTAAAGTTCATTATCAGATTCAGTGAATGGTGTTTGCTTGAGCTAAAACTCACCTTAAATATCGGTGTAAAAGGTCATTACAAATTTTGTTAACTTATACTGTAATATCTCTTATTTGTATTAAGTAATAATATTATCACGCAGGATTTTGTTTCGAAGATCAAAGGAATTTTTGAAATGTTTATCGACATGTCAAAGTACCATTTAATTTTGTTTTAAACTATACTATCAATATTATAAATTTGCTCATTTAAATTGCCGTTTTATTTGTTTTACTATTAATAAACTATCATACTTAATAAAAAATGTAAAAATCGTATTTTTCTAAAAAAAATATGTTTGTGTTAATTTGATACATAAATATTAATAATAAAACTCGATGATTTGAGCGGGTCAAAAAGTCAGCCGGAATATTGTTCGACGTGATAACTTGGCAGCACTGGTTCACCCGCTCGCGAAAGCCGGTGAACATTTTTGGCCCCGCGTAAAAAGCATTGGAAGAGGTATCTGTTGCGTAGCTATATAGATCTGTGCTAAAACTAAACATTTAAAGAAAAAAATATATAATAATAAGAATGAAATTACAATAATAATGAAAAAGAGGGATCGACTGTGGCTCTGCACAACAATAGGCTCTAGTAGGTCATATTCGGCCTTTTCTTATGTGTTAAAATTCATTTATATTGATATTCATTTACCAAGAAAGTGGTCATTATTTGTACTTCATCAAGAATTTGTAAATTCGATTACATGTAGTTCAAGTGACATACATGTTGTCCACAAGCTGAACTAATGACAACTTACCTCAAAGTAATCATATTTCTGAGCACTTTGCACCCAATTATTTGACAGTATAAAAGGATATTTTTAAGTCATCGGTAACACTACAAGAATCATTATATAAATAATCGAAAGCAGATCTGATTTAACTTTTGTAGTGCACAAAAGCTTCTTTGAGCGTCTCTTTCGCGAATTAATTAGTCAGTTGAGTGATTTTACCAATGGCACTAAAATATTTCCCGAAATTATGAAGATTTGTATATTAAGAATCAGCTGTAAAGATATATGATTTGACTAGTGGCTGTGACGTCAAATTTCAAAGAGGATATGACCTAGGTATGGCGTATCATTAAGCCCGATATTCCGTCTACATCACTTGACAGCTTAAATTGTTTTATTGGTCTTGTGATTTATTTTATCTTAGCAGAGGCTTTAGTATGTTTCAAAACGTATATCAAAGTGAATATAAGCGCCTTATAAATCAATTTAGGACAATATAGCAGAACAAAGAAGCTCCGATTTCAAACTATGTTGGTTATTACTTACAGGCCCCCATTGGAAAGAGACACTAAAAATCCTGAAACTGGTGGTTAGCAGATCGAGTTCATTAGTAGCTCCACCTACCTCGCTTATCACCCATTGGGAAAGCCATTTCCCATCCATTCCACACCCCCCGACGTTCAGCGAAGATAGTGTATTTGCCAAAAAAGAATTACCAGGTAAAAGAGTGAGTTTGTGTCTACTGATACATTTTTATATAAAAAAATGCTGCATAATATTTTTACAAAAAAAATCATGACGTATGCTTGTATAGCAGTTAACAAAATAAAATGGTTCTAAAGGTTTATGTACAATTGCATCTTTAGGGCGTACGATGGAGTTCACATTTGACCTTTCCCAAACACCAGTTATCGGTAGACGATTCCTGAATAAGGCCGAAGATACTGAGAAATCCAAAACGTCGGTGACGCCAAAGAGGTCGTGTTCCATTAGTCCGACAGATGTCAGCACGCAGAGCGGCTGGAAGAAACCTTGGATGTGCCAGGTAAACGAAGCGCTTATTCAGAATTAATATTTCAAAATAATGTTGTTTTGAAGTCAGGAAATTTAAACATGGCCTGGGAAGGTGAGGCATAAATCTATATTAAATCATATTATGCCCGCTTCATAGATAGGTAATCTTCCTATTACAACTATACTTAAGTCCAAGTAGTAAATTAATTTTTAGAGTATAGTATAAGCACTTTTTTACATGTAATTTTAAAATAAACATTGGCACAACTAAACTTTGAAAAAATTACTCAAAATAAGTTGCAGATACCCAGCGTTTATCATCTGATTTAAGAAAAAGTTTCTTATCGTAATCTTTATCATTTACTAATGCATTTTTAGGCGCAATTACCTTCGTATCTGTAACCTGTAACCTTCTCAGGTGTATTATATTCTTAGTCAATTTCTATCACAGTTTTAAAACAAGGTTTAGCACTATAATATAGACATGTGTTCACACTAAACCAGTGTTAGTATAATTTAAAAACATACTTTATACTATACTAGAAATTTATAACTAACCCTTACAACCACTTGACAAACGTGATTGTATCAGTATATTTATTGGGTATTAAATATCCAGAGAAATTTTTTTGAAGAATTTTGATTTCATTAAAGTTTGGTATGTGACCAGTAATATATGCGTGTTCAGATAAAGCAGAAGTGTTTTTTTGAAGTCTTATGTCACTTTTATGTTCAGAAATTTTATTTTTTAGATTTTGTGATGTTTGTCCAATATATTTTTTATTGCAATTATTACATGGAATTGAATATACTAAATTTGAGTAATTTAAAGTAATAGTTTTATCTTTTAATTTTGAATATAAATTACCAATCGATTTAACATTTTTAGCGCTAATTTTACAGGTTCATTTTTTCATAACACAAAAAAAAATTTTAAAGATCATCCAAATATTTTAGTTACTAAATCTGATAAAGGCAATGTAACAGTATTAATTGATAAACAACAATACATATTGCACTACTTGATCTACTTGAAGATACATTTTTTTATTCTTTAGTTAACAAGGACCCAACAAAATCAATAGAAACTAATTCTAATAATCTAGTTACAACTATATTTAAGGCAAATATGATTAACGAAACTACATCAAAAAAACTAAAGAATTACAATTCAATATGTCCAAAATTTTATGGATTACCTAAAATTCATAAATCTACTCTAGCTTTAAGACCAATTGTTTCTTGTATAGAAGCACCTAATAAAAAATTAACAAATTTCATATCCAATATTTTGACAACTTCATACAATAAATCTAATAGCTATTATATTAAAGATTCTTTGGAATTTTCAAAATTTATTAATAACAAATTAATACCTGAAAATCATACATTAATCAGTCTAGACGTTAAATCACTCTTTACCAACATACCAATCAATTTAGTAATTAATAGTATTGTTACGTTTTTCATGTGGGTCTTGAACGAAATTACAAATTCACTATTTTCAACTAATGGTCTCTTTATTATCTACCACTGTATACAAATGAACTCACTAAACTAGTCTTATAACTTTCCAACTAATATCTCTTTACAATTTAACACTCAGTGATTAACTAACTAGCATTCGCCTTGGGTCTGCTCCTCTATATATAATCTCAAATGTATCACGAATATTCGGGAAGTATTCCGAGGCCACTCTATATGATTCTCCATCGAGATAATTCCAGCGTTCCTAAATCTTCGCGGCCGACCGGACTCATACAGACAGAGAAGCGGCACGCTGCAAGGCAAGTTCTATAGGGTAGCACTAAAACATTCGTATGGTTGCTAGCCGTAACATTGCCTCCCTCTTAATTCTGACCGTCGCGATCATCTACTTCATGTCCATGATATGCTTTCAACCTGTCAAGGTGGACAACTTTCAGTTTGCTTCTGGGGCTACGCTGAATTCTATACACTACGTCATTAATTCTTTTTATTCCCATACTGGCGTAAGCTTTCTTCCTTTGCGGATTATATAACCAGACTTTATCGTTCATCTGAAATCCCATAGAATTACCTTTGAGATCATATCGTGTCTTCGTTCGGTCACTGGCTTTCTCCGTGTTCTCTCTGACTAATTCATGGATGTATAGTAACTTTTCCTTAAGATAGTCCGCGTAGTCTTGAATTTCCATATCCTGGTTGTCTGGCGTTCCGAATAATAGGTCACATGGTAAACGGAGTTCTCTTCCAAATAAAACCATGGCTGGTGTTAGTCCTGTCGTGTCATGGACTGCTGATCTATATGCCATCAAAAATAGTGGTATATGTTGGTCCCAATCTTTCTGATGTTCATCTACGACCTTTGACAAATGTTCTTCAATGGTCTTGTTAAATCGCTCAACCATGCCGTCTGATTGCGGATGTAAGGCTGTAGTCCGTGTTTTATGGATGTTGAGTAAATCACAGACTTTCTGGAAAACCTTGGATTCGAAGTTGCGTCCTTGATCTGAGTGCAGATCTAAGGGAACACCAAATCTTCTGAATTAGTTATTCACAAGGACCTCTGCTATGGTAACAGCTTCTTGATTGGGGATCGCAAAGATTTCGGGCCATTTACTGAAGTAGTCGTCAATTGCCACTAAAATGTACTTGTTACCATTATTTGTTTCTGGAAAAGGGCCAGCTACGTCAATGGCGATACGTTCAAACGGTAGGCCCACATTATACTATTTCTTTTGCCCCTAGATCTTGTTTTGGGTCCTTGGCTTGCGACACAGGTTGAGCACTGTCGACACCACGATTTCACATCCTGGCAGTAGTTGATCCAGTAAAATCTGTCCCGAATCTTGTCAATCGTTTTGTTCACTCCGAGATGAGCACCAGACTTTCCATTATGAACTTATTCCAGAACTTCCGATATCTTCCTCCTTGGTACCACTAACTGTGTCT
>JAEQML010062681.1:0-24094 GCA_016904865.1 Pissodes strobi | reverse complement strand
ATACTTTTCGACCTCTATTACTTTATTATATGTAATCATCTTTGATTATGCTTATAATACGATTTCAAATTTTGAAGTCCGGGCCTGCATATTGACCTTCACAGTACAACAGCTAGCGCCTACTAATATTCTAATGCGCAAGTCCAAATTTAAATTTCTTTATTTACATTTCGCCCTTCTAAATTTGCATGTTTGGTATATGTATTGCTTATCTACTCTTATAAAAATCAATGGGGGGGGGGGGGGGGGGGCAGGGCAGGTTAACGGACCTTCGAAAAATAAACTACAATTGAAAAAAAGTCATCTATTATAATTTCCAACAGAATTTAATTCAAAATTTTCCATTAAGATATTAGTTAATAAAGGTGATAGTGGCGAAATCATGGCCCTACCATTATTTTGTTGGTAGCAGATGGGGATAGGGTTTGCGCAAAAAGTAAACAATTCTAGTATAATCTTAATATTAATTTTTGTACGTTCACCAAGGTAAGTATCATTTTCTAATTTATTTCTTACAATATTTAAAGTTTTATTAACAGACACGTTTGTAGAAAGACTAACAACATCAATTCTCATCAAAGTGTCGTTAGGATTTAGCAAACATCGGGCGTGGTTAGTAAAACATGAAGAAAATCATGGAATATTTAAGTGCTTTGCTTTTGATGCATTATGGGATTTTTCTAAGCCTAACTGATACATCATACCTTATTCGTAAATTTGCTAGTTAAGAAATCAGAAATAAATAAAATTCGGGCTTTTGGGCACTTGAATAGGTACAGAGAGAATACGGTTGACAATTAAAATAAATTAGAAGTTTTTTATCTTAACTGTCAAAGAGCTGTCCCATGGTACCATCTTAGAAAGTACCAATAATGGGACAAAAATAGTACCAGGATTTTAAAAGCTAAGATTGGAAAGTGCAAATTGTTTCTTTAACCGTTTTATCTATGTGTCTATCCGAATCGTCCAAACGCTCAATTTTAATTTGTCTGTATATCCTTAACAAATAACGTTCCGGATAGAGTATGGTACATCAATTGGATTTAGAATTTCACGTAAAAAACAAATTACTTTCGATGTCTTAAATTGTAAATCAAAATTAAAATTTTGCAGAAGATAATAAAAACTATTTGGGAAGCCCAGAATGAAGTGAAGATATTTCAGAAATTATCGATATTAATAAAGTAACAATAAGGGATTCTTACTGTAATAAAATATATACATATTTTATTATTATTTGGTTTTTTATAAGCAAATTTAAGAGTTCACTGTTTTGCTTAAAAATAACACTTTTTTTCAGAGCTAATCAGATAACACAAACATGAAATAATATAATAATTAATAATTTTCAAATGGATTATTAGTATAGTATTAATGGTAATCAGAGGGGATTATTTTTCAATTCTCGAATGTTTTCTTTTCTATTTTACGCCGAGTTACATACAAGCTTGGCATTTCATTCAAAATTTTTCTCGTATTTATTATCCTTTCTTTGTGGCAGTGTGAATCATTCATGCCTGAATCTTAATTTAAACAAGATGTTTTCGTCGGGATTGTATTAAAAGACACGCAAATCTATAACCTTAAAAGCAAAAATAACATCTCCCAGTGGGAATAATACCATGTAAAAAAATTACAAATCTTGGCGTCACCTTTTCAGCTTCACTTAAAAAACTTCACATCCTTGAAGTTTTTGAGCAAATAGTGAGTAATATAAGGGACAATATAAGGCTTTGGATTTTTCCTAGCTTTTCTGCATACATCAATATAATCGGCAGGAACGTTAATTATGTTGTTCCTTAATTTTTTTCAAGGGATGCGTTCATACTGTTGGTTTCCATTTGTGTATGTTTGACTTCCATTCGATTATTATGTTATTTGTCATAGATAATCAATAGTAACATTCCTATCTTGGTAAGTACATCCGACGCTATAGAAAATATTTTTTTATTCTATTAGTTATTTCCTCTTTTAATTGTAGTATACTTTGTTCATTAGAAATGTAGTCACAATTTTAGTAAATTCCCCTGCATTAAAACCCTGTAGTGAGTTCAGGTCAAACATAAGCTATAAACACAGAGTTTAATTCTATAATACAGACAGGAAATATTGGATCATGGTGCTACATTAACTGTTTATGAGTCCATGGTAAATGTGTATTAATTTGCTTTTTTTTACCAAACTCTTTTTCTTTTCAGGCTTCTTGTTTTTCAATATTAAAGAATGATCGTCATCTGAATATTGTCCTAACTTACGTGAAAAAAAGTGTCTGACGTTTCTTTTTTGCATGATAAAAGGACATATTCTTAAGTCGATGGCATTATTAAAAAAGCATAAATGTTACGTTCTTTGCAACAAATATTCACATGGATACCGTTAAGAGCCTTTTTAGATGGCCAATCAAGTAAGAGATATTTTTTTCTGTCTATTTTCTGCAGTAATTTGACTCCATCGTCGGTAAACTGTCAAGAAATTCATTTCTAATTTTATTTTCCAGTTTAAATGGATTTACCTTTGTTGCTTTTTTGGATTCGGAAGCAGTTGTTGAAATAATTGCACTTCAATTTGGATTTTATTAATATTTTCCTTTTGCGGTGCCTCCTTTCAGTTTAAAATACAGCATTTTTCAATGCACAAAGTGTTTAAAAACATTGCCTTGCATACTCTTATTACAATTTGCAGAACAATCTCTTCTTGACACCTCATCATCATTTCTGCCTCTGTGTCGCTGGATTGGTTATTATCCAATAGATAGTAAGAATATTTCGTTTATCTTCTTCTGTTATAATAAAACATCGAATTTTACACTGTTTGTCTCTCATCTTACATTTACATCTGTTCTTGAGAGCCCTAGGAGATTTTTAACTCTATTATTCCAACGGTTGTTTTGCATCTTTCTTCCAAAATATATTTGGCCTAATTCTCTTTTCTTCTTGTTTTCTTGATAAACCCAAGGAGATTTATCCACTAGGAATCATTTTGAAGTGAAAGTTCTTTAGCCAGGGTAAAGTCGGAAAAAATGAAACGCTTATCAAAGTGAAACGATTATTAAAGTTGGAACGGTTATCAAAGCGAAACGCCCATTTAATTAAGCATGTTCCAGTATAGGTAGAGGGTTGACATTTTCAGGACATGCAGCCGGGATAAAATGAGGATTCTGGACGAAAACTGGACCTGTACCCCCTTGTCCGCCCCGTTCGGCCAGGAGAGGGGGGAGAAGAAAAAAGTAAAATAATCAATTTCGGGAGAATGGAAAGTGCTACGGGGCCGAAATTTGTATGGTAGATGTGCCTCATGAGGGGCTACCTTTGACCATATAAACTCTAGTTTAAGGGGATTTTGTGGAAACAACCGTTTTTTGCCGATATCACTGTAACGGAGCCTCGAATCCGAAATCTGACCAGCAATGACCCCGTGTCACGCGGCCATTAGTGGGGAGATAATTATACCCCCACCTCCCCGGGTACCCAAAAATTTTCGAATAAAATTGGGACAAAATTGAAAAAAAAGTAAAAAATTGTTCGGAAAGTTAATAAAAGTATTATAAAACGAAATAAGAAAAAAATATATTAAAACAAAGTTAGAGAAACGCGGTTTTCGACGAAAAAAGGCCGAGGAGTTCAGCTACAAGGTGGAGGATGGCAAAAATGGAAGAAAAAATAATGCTTTATGGTAAAAATAACAAAAATTTTTGAAAAAATGGGAAGAATTAAAAAAAAACGTAAAAAATGTTAATAAAAGTTAATAAAAGTATTATAAAATAAATAAAGCGGCCAAAGTTTAGAAAAAAGATTAAATACAAAATCTCAATTCCTAATATCTTTTTCAAAATCAGAACTATTAAAATAATCCACCAGAACTATCTCGTTTTCAAATTCAGCACTAAAACTATATTCCAGACTTTCAGCAGATCATTCACTGTATAATTCATTGACTGTATTTATAAAAAAATGTTTTCTCAGTTTTTTTTTTGGATTTCTACTTTATTTTCTCCAACATGTTCGGCCGACGCCGACGGTTCAGCGTTATAACTGGAAGGTTCTAAATTTTGAAGTGAAGTCGATGCAAGATGCCAAAGTGATATAGGAGATTTACTATTGAGAAACGAAAAAATTAGTCATATGAATTATTCTTATACTATATATAGTACTCTACTTGCTCAACAAGAATATTGTTTTCAATTATTCGATCTTCATCAATAAGAAAATTATTTTGGCTATATTGAGAAAACACATTTTGTTCATCCAAAATAAGTAATTGGTATTTGAATAATTTTTTAGCTGGTCTTTTAAATATTCGTGCACGCCAAGGCCTCGGCCAAGACTATATATTTTTGGAGCAGGATGACATCGAATCTAAGAGCCCAACAATTTTATTTGCTCAATTATAATTAATTATAAATTTTCTATATTACATCACTGTGCAGGTTATTATTATTAACAAAAACTGACTGAATTTTACCAATCATCCTCCCAAAACATTTTAATAAAAAATAAGAAAGTCTTCAGAAAGCAAAGCCACAAACTACAAATTAGTCATAAAAATTTAAATGTGAAAAACCGCTGCACCTGTATAATAGTTATTAAACTTGATAATTACAGAATGTGGAGAGACTAGACGCCACCTGTGGGAAGGGGCAGTCGGAAGACTGCCACTACTGCAGGCAAGTGCAAATAGCATACCTCCCAAGTTTGTCTTCGACAGACTACATGATGTACAAATAAAACCAATTGAGCCTATAACCGAAGGTGCGGTTAACATTTTCGTGGATGGCTCAAAAACCAAGGAAGGAGCAGGCTGTGGAATTTACTCCCGAAGCTTGCGAATTGAACTTAAATGGTCTATGGAGGGACACGCAAGTATAGTTCAGTCTAAACTTGCTGCAATATCCATAGCCGCAAAATAGATTGTTTGCAGGAATACTGAGAACAAGATTAATAAAATCTACACGGATAGTAGACAAGCACTACTGGCCTTGAAAAGTTATAAACTTACAGCCAGGTCAGTACTAGAATGCCATAATTCACTGGAGGATGCTGCCCGCAAAAACAGAATTTCTGTGTGCTGGGTTAAAGGACATGCACATTACACAGTGCGAAGGTAACAAATCAGCGGACAAATTGGCTAGAAAGGCAGCCGGTTCAAACATTATCGGAGCCGGCCCTTCAAACCTACCTGTCGCGACGACGATACATATGATAAAAAAGATCACCCATGAAGACTTTAGGGCAAGATGGGACGAAACAACTAACTGTCGACTGGCCAGGGAGCTTTTAAGCTACCCTAATGAGTCTGCAGCAAAAGCATACCTGGATATGTCAAGGAAGACTCTACGACTCATGGTGGGAATTCTGACTGAACACTGCCAGCTAAGGAAACATCTCCACACAATGAGATTATGCGAGACACCTATTTGCAGAGGCTGTGAATAGGAGAACGAAACAGTAGAGCATCTGCTCTGCGATTGCGACGCTGTTTCGGAACTAAGGGAATCCATTTTGGGAGAACGATGGCCAACCATGGCTTTTCTTAGAACAGCCTCCTCGGGCAACATCGCCGCCTTTTTTACAACACTAGGCTGGACGATGGCCTAGATGGATTGGTTGACCTAGGGAGGACGCACAGGGGGTCCAATGGGGCCTAAGTGCCGCGGCCTTTCAAGGCCACCCTCTCACCATTTCCAGATTCCAGATACAGAATGATTAAAATAGGTATCTTCTAGTTAATACATTTACCCTTATATTACTACACCCCATTAATTATTGGTGAACGAATTAGTTTCCAATTTTTAAGTAAAATTATGAACAAAATGCTGAGAGTTTGGTAACACCTTGACCTAATGCATTTAAAAATAGTAGTTAAATATTTTGCACTGTTGTTTTTTAGTGTCACGGAGGTAGCCAATATGCGTGCGTCGCGAATTAACGTAACTGTAATTTTCAAATATTTTTCACGTGAACAGACTATAGATGTCAGTTTTCTATAGCAGATGACATTATTTTTCTTTAAGTGCAGATTAGTAGTTTTCCTAACAAGTGTGGAACATTAATTTTTCCGCACGAGACTGCCATTGACGTACGACGCGAAGCGGAGTTCGGTCAAGCAGTTGAGTGCGGAAAACGCATTTTCCACAAGCGTTAGGAACAATTCATTTGCTACAAGCGTGCGGAAATAACATGAGTTCATTCAATAGTTCTACTTAATTTTTATTTAAAATGTTGCATTTATTAATTTTTATATGGTAATTTGTGTTAAAAGTACAATTAGTTGCACTGACCATGTTCCTAGCAGGTGCTAACTGGTTGTTTCTGTTCGGCATCATATTGACCCTATTTGGCGTTATATTAATATCTTCAGATTCGATTGTTTGGATGCTGGTTTCTGAAGACGCGCTGGGCCATTGTTCTAGAGACATCGAGCTTGATTGAAAGGTGGTTGGAGGCCGTGAGCAAGTTGATGGACAAGGTGTTGGGCTATCTTCGGAATTTAGAATTATATTCGCCATTTTTTTCTTGTTCTCTACAGAGTCTTCTAAATATCCATCGGCTACTTTAGTAGAGAGCCATCCTCCATGGCGTTTCAAGTTAGTTATGTCTATTCTGGCGTCCGCCAGGAGATAGTCGCAGATGACCGCCTATAACAGTATACTGTCCCGGAATAGGCAGTTTTATATATGCTGCAACTGCCGATGGCATTTTCCCAAATTTATTATCATTGAACAGTACATTTTCCGTTTTGGTAGTTAACAAAAAATCTTTTTCTCCAAATGACATTAAAAGCGGCTTCTTAATGACACTTGTGTATTTTTACTGCCTAATCAGAAAAAGTGGACTTTTTCTGCCTAGGCAGAAAAAGTTCGTTGTTATGCAAAGTTCCAGGTAATAATTTAAATCAAACTTATAATTAAAATTGACAATGATAGTAGGCAAACACAAATTGATGGAATTTTAATTAAAGAAAATTTCACAAAACTGCTTTTATTAAATTACAACTACAAACTACAACAGGAAAATTTTACTTATTAGAAATGTTAATGGTGAATTGTGAGCAATTATTTAATACAATTGAACTCTCTCCACTTCCCTCCTTTTTCGTAAAATTAACAATATTATTGTCCACACTACTTGATGCTCCGGAAACCCCTGAAAATATTTTATTACCGATGTTCGACTTATTGGCCATCGAGTCCTCGATATAGCCCTCCGCGACCGCGGAAGACTTCCATCCCCCATGTTGCTTCAACATTGTTATGTCCCCTCCAGAATGCACCAGCAACGTGGCCGAAGTTCTGCGAAAGCAGTGCCCATTATTCTTTTGCATGGGCTAGTGCCAGAAAAGTAGCAATTTCTTCTGGCATTTTACCGAACTTGTGAATGGCAATGAATTGTTGGTGTGTTTTACCGTTTGCATTCTCATAAAAGAAACGTCTATTATTCAAATTCGAGGGTCTGGAGGCTGCATATATTCTGTAAACGCTTAAATATTCCGTTACTACAAAAGATCTTGATCTTTTGGTCTTAGTATTTGGTAACATAATTAGCAATTTATCCCCCATATCGTTTATATGATCCGTTTTCATATGCAGTTCATCACATCTACAAGTCCCAGCGACTGCAACAATAAGTACAACCTAAAATATAAATTGAAAAATAATTCTTTAATCCATAATAGATCATTTTCAGTATATTCCTACCTTCGTGCTCAAATACAGTTCATCTGGGGCTTCTGATAAAAAAAAATATCGATTCCCTTCTCTTTGAAAAACTCGGGATTTTTTTGCAAGGAAACCATCTGACTGCCGTCTCAAAAAAGCTCGTAACTTCAGATATTTTGCCAAATCAAGTTATTTTTTATGTTCAGAGTAGCTTTCAACATCGAATAGGTAGACCATAATGTTGAAGGTTTCATTTTCTTTGAAAGATCGGAAAAATAGGCATCAGCACATTTTCAGAGAAAGATCCTACATCTTTTTTCTGTCTATATTCCATGATTCTGCTGTATGTGAGTTCATATACAGTTCTTGACTTATCCGGTAATACACATACACATCTCGCGCCAGGTCTCTTATCTCAGGTGGTGTTAATGGTAATAACTCATCTTCACTTTCAATTAGGTCCATTTCGAACAGTTACTTGACAATTTTTTAAAATTGACAGTGACATTAAAGTAAACACAAACAAGTTAACAAACATCATCAGCGGTAAACATAGTAACGAACTACCTTTGTTAACATAATTTAATTATTTGGATATTAATAATGAAACGCAATTAGTAAATTTTAAAAAGACGATTTTCGTGGACCTGGAACAAATTTGAAGAAAAAATTATATGTTTCACACGGCAAAAAAGCAGATTTAATGCCTTGGCTGGTTTCCTAGCCTCGGCTATGAAACACCAGCCGCGGCATTAAATATTATGCTTTTCTGCCTAGTAAAACAAATAACTATTTTTGTCATACTTATACATACATATTTTACGGACTCATTTAAGTCCGTAAAATGCTTCTTTTTCGGCCTAGTCCCTAAAAGTCGTCATGGCAATCTTTACAGACTATTCCAAAATTTCTGAATATGTCTAAATGTCAAATTTCGAATGACGTAAGAAAATTATCAAATAGTTGCTACGATATCAATTTCTAAGCTAACTTTGTCGAACATTATGATTTCAAAAATTATGGTAAATTTGCAAATTTAGGCGTTCTGAAGAATTGCAAAAAGCGTATAACAAAATTTTGGGAGCGTATGACAAAAAATAGTGTTTGTCACACGTACCTAAATGAAGTTTTTCAGAGGTCCGTTAGGCTAGCCACCATTTTTTTTTGCCAAAATGCTAGCACAAATAAAGGGCACATAGCACAACCTAGCACACCAACAGTTTAAAACGAAAATTCTGTTGAATTCGGTCGGGCCAGGTTAACGCTGCACCCACCCCCCCCCCCCCCTCCGGTTGGATTTTCTTTTGCAATAATGCTAGCACAAATAAAGGGCACCTAGCACATCAATTTTTAGAGTTAGGACACCAACAGTTTAGAACGAAAATGCTGTTGAATTCGGGGGGGAAGGGGGGGGGGGTGGCAGGTTAACGCTGGTCCCCCGGTTGGATTTCTTTTGCAACTATTGTGAGGAGTACCTTTGGGACGTAACAAGGCATATTTTTTTTTATTAAATTTAGGTTTATTGCCGCCAGTGAGAACAAAGTTTCTGCTGTGATGAGTTTTGTTGTCTGGGATCTTAAAAAGGACCATAGAATCCTGTTCTTGGATATTGTCTAATGTCAAATTTAATAATTCTTCGCGTCTACAAGCTCCGGCAACCCCGATGATTGTAGCAACTTCCACTAGCAAGTAAACATGATCGGGAGCTACTGTCAAAAACTTGTTGATATCATCTTGGGTCAATATTTTAGAATTTTTTGGACGGAAACCTATGATTTTGTTTTTTAGAAAAGCGGTTACTTTAAAGTATTTGCTCATATCAAGGTTCTTTTTAACTTTATACATTGTTTTTAGCATCGAAAACCTCGCCCCTAGAGTTGGTTGGCACGTTTTCGAAACCTCCGATAAATAAACTAAAAATTACATTCTTTTTTCACGATTGGTTATTTTCTTTTTTAGGCACCACTGGTTAAACATTTCATATTCCTTGAAGTACCGTTTTTTCTGATTTTTCTGGTAAAAACGAATTAACATTCTTTGCGGCTTCAATGATCTCGTCTCTGACTCCCTCTATCGAGGTTTCATCATACATTTTTTTTTGTGATACAAGTATAAACTTGACGAAAATACTCGGACTCAAATTGAATTTTAATATTAGTTTGATGTCGTCATTTTCGACAATCAACAAAAATAACATTACTAGATATATTGGTAGTAATTATACAGGTAAGTATTATAAGGTAATTAATTAAATAAATTATTGAAAATGATTCAACACCTATTAGTTCAATATTTTCAGCACTAGTGCTGAAAATATTTTCCGCACTAGTGCGGACAAATTAATTTTCCACACTAAAATCAGTGTTAAAAATAAAGTTTTCCACACGCTTGTAGAAAAAGCCTGTTTAAAGTTTAAACTATCGATGTGTAAAAATTTCCATGATATTTTATTTGAAATAAGAAAGTTGATATCAGGTATGGCTACGTCTGACAACACTGCGACTGTAAAAATTGATTTAAGCAATGGGCCATGGTCAATTTTGACAACGGCGAAAATTTCAAGAAAGCATCGTCTTTCGATCTCCAGAATTGCCTAATAGTCCATCGAGTTTAAAAAGCCCTAAAGATTTTCTTTTTTTGATGAATATTATATTAGTTGCTGTTTATAGAACCCTTAGACCTCGAACACTATTTCAAAAATATCTATGTTATAATGAATAATAATTTAAGCAATATAACATGTCACATATTATTATAATTTAAAAAATATATTAATTAATATGATTTTATTACTGTTACCAATAGCAGTTTTTGAACTCTTAGACATAAGCCACTGCAAAATGTGATCAATTAATATTATAAAATTTGTTCACATTTATAGACACAACTAAGTCACTTGAAAATGCATATTTATATGAAAAATTTAAAATCCTTCACCTTTTCGATGATAATTATTATCAAATAATCCCAATTTAAGGGAAAGTCAAAAAAGACAGACTTTCAATTTTGCCCTGTATATCAGAGACTAAGAGGGCTATGAAAATTAGCTTTCATGCGATGGAAGTTTGACAAAAAGTAGGAGCAGCTCTTGTAATGAAGGATCTAGCCTAGGAAAACATACGAAAATTGGACATCCAGTATATTATATACACATTCAATGTATAATATGCATTGATGCCGTTGTTAATATAAATATGAATGGCAGAAACATACCAAATATATTCCTGGCTTATTGGATTGTAAAATAAAATTATTTTTTCTTCAAACGTCAGTAAATCCGTCATTACTCGACTGTGTAGGCGGCAGTGAAGTTTCGTTTTTCCTCCGCCGGAGCTTTACTTTTCACTTTTCCGCCGGCGGAGGTAAAAGTGTTATCATAGCAACATAGATGCAATACAAGCAAACATCAAAATAAGCGTCAACAACTCAAGAGTTATTAAACTAAAATTTGTATTTATCATTCAATGTGTGACTGCATTTCTAAAAATCACTAATTTAGGAACAAATTGGTTATTATTTAATCGAACTTACTCAATAACTGCTTATCAATACGGAATTAAAACGCAATCGAAAACGCAATTTAAAAAATATAATTATTGTTGACAGTGTCCACTGACAGCTTTATGTTACATTACTATAGCAACAACCTGAGCCTATTCACCGACACCGCACCGGTCTAAGCCGCCTTGCGAACCCACTTATCTTTAATAATAATTATTATTACTATTAAAAAGAGACTTTTTGCATTAATTTGTCGACATTTGAAGAAAAAACAGCATATTTTATTTGGAGGAAAAGTTACTTTTCATGGCTTGCCCTCTATTACCAGCCTCACTCTGTTCGGCTGTTAAACACGAGCGCGCCATGAAAAGTATTACTTTTCCTCCATATAAAATAATATACTATTTAACACTTACATGTAAATATCTCGCAATACTCCACCGAGCGTTTTCTTTCCTCGTAAATGTGCGCCAATATTTCCAATGATCGGCCATGGCTTTGGACCCGGAATTCCTCGCTTTTCCCAGTAAGATAAGCTAAACTTAATCCAAATAATCAGCAATAATAAAAATGCTCCCACGATTACACTGAACATGGCTCAAAATTTGAATAAAATCCTTCTGAATATCTGAATTAAGACAACCTTATAGATTCTTTTATCTTCGATATTATGTAGCAAACAGTTCACCAGTTGAAGGACAATAAAAAAACATTCCCTGCCTATTTGTTCAATTTATATCAATTTATTAGACGGGCGCAATGATCTAAATAGACTTTTATGCAGCGTCATCCATATTTTATTTAAATAAGCCATTAGTTACGTATGTTCTCTGCCACATGTGATAAAGAAATTGCAATAATAATCAGTACTATTTTCATGTACATATATAATATGTATATAAATATAATATAATCTAATGGCTTTTCATGAATTGTATTTTCGGTCGTCTAGTATCGGCATTTTTGTTTATTGACATGACCGATTAAGTGAAAATGTGCCTCGTCGGGCATTAACACAGTTTTCAATATGAAAGGTACTCGCAACCAGTAACAGTCAACACTCAAAGTGATCCAGTTTGACAGTTGTCTCAAAGCAATTGAAGCTTAAACCAAAATTATTTTACACTATCGTACATTGAACGTCTCACGGAAAACTTAACTTAACTAAAACAATTAAAGATATAATCTCTGATTTACTCTAAAATAAAAACACCAATATCACTGACAGATAACAGTAATCTAGTTTATAACATTGGCAAAACATTGTTTATAGTATTGTCAAATTGAAATTGTGACATACATAGGCCAAACCTCCATGTTCTTAAAGGGACGTATAATCTCACAAAACAGCGATTGTGATTGGATTAACTGGGATGGTGCTGAGATCCGGGATAAACTTAACGTATACTATAAATGATTGGTTTTAGAAGTGGTTCACACAAATAAAGAACCAAAGTCTATAAACAACGAAACTGAGACCCAGGATCTCAGCTCCGTTTACTGTTGCATGTTAAGAACGCAGGAGTACCGGGACTTATTGGATCATCCAGCACCGAACGAGTCTTAAATGAGGCAGTAATCTCCATATTCAATATTTTGTATTGGCCCTCAATAAAAAAACTCGCCACCTAGGTAGAATCTTCTCAGCCTCCAATTTTGCATCCTTTCGCAACCTTTGCCTAAAAACGAACTGGAATTTTGAATCAGGTGAACTTGATTCTGACTTCAGTGTTTTCTTAAATAAAATTATAAGTGCATTCAATAAAGCCTTCCCGCTTAAAACTATTAAACCTAAACGTCATAAACCATGGACCACGAAAGGCCTACACATAACTGCAAAAAATATGCGGTCCCACTTATACATAAAAAAATTCACTAACTCCATTCAAGTTCTTGAATTCATTTCGATTTATAGGAAGATCTACCTAAAACTAATCAAGACAGCAAAGAAACTATATTATCAAAATCGTTTATCAACTGCTAAAAACGTATCCAAGGAGACCTGGTCCATTATTAATGATCTTAGAGGCAAAACAAATTCCGCAAATCAGAGCATGCCACCAAATGATTTAAACGAATACTTTATCAACGTGAGCAAAAATGTTACCTCTGGTATTTCTCCTTCTCTCGACCTCGACCCTCTTTCGTTTTTTCCTCCTTCTAAGAAAGTCGCTGATAGTTTTTTCCTAAGCCCTGTGACCAGCCTTGAACTTCTTCAGGTAATGAGCAGCATAAAGAGTAAATCAACGTGTAGCATTGATAATCTATCAATTAAAATTTTCTTGAACCTCCCACTTCCAATTCTGGATGTCCTAGCTTCCTTAATTAATGCGTCCTTCACGAAAGGTGTTTTTCTCGAATGTCTCAAAACTACGATAATTATTCCTCTTCATAAGGGAGGTGAAAAGGATGTCTTATGCAATTATCGTCCAATTGCTCAGTTGCCTGTACTCTCTAAAATCATTGAAAAGTTATTAAAAAATCGCCTCATGCCATTTCTCCTCAGACATGGCATATTGTCTCCGGAACAGTTCGGATTTTTACCAAACAAGTGTACTAATGACGCCATGTTCTTGTTGCTTCACGATGTTTACTCATCCCTTAACATCAATGTCCTTACTGCTACAGTCTTCTGTGATTACGCTAAAGCGTTTGACTGTGTGTGTCATGACATCTTGTTAAGAAAACTAAATTTTTATAGAATCCGTGGTATTCCTTCGAACTGGTTTCAATCTTATCTTGAAAATAGACAGCAGTTTGTTAGAGCGAACGGTTCTGATTCTGACTGCAGATTAATTAGCAGTGGAGTTCCAAAGGGCTCTGTTCTTGGGCCTATCCTTTTTCTAATATACATTAATGACATCACATACCTAAAAATCAATGGTAAAATTTCCCTCTTTGCTGAAGACACAAGTATAACTTGTAGTGATTCCTAATAATTTCTCCCTACACTCTAATATCTCCGCCTGCTTCGCAATTCGATCAGTTTCGAAGGAACTAAATTTGTCTACTGCCAGGCTCACTTACTTCTCTTTGTTTGAATCTCATCTTCGCTACGGCCTTTATTTTTGGGGCTGCTGTAACACCGAGCAATTTCGTACCATTTTCAAACTTCAAAAGAGAGCAATTCGTTATTTATTTGGTCTTAATGGCAGAGCTCATTGCGAATACTACTTTAAAAAATATAAAATTCTTACGCTTCCTGCTTTGTTTATTTTAGGAACAAATTGTTTAATACGCAAACATCGAACCATATTTCTCAAAAGGCCACAACATGAGTACCCAACAAGAAATTCAAGTCAGGACATCTACCTTCCTTTTCCCTCCTCTGAATTAACAAAAAACTTTATTCTTTATAACTCCAAGAAGTTATACAATACGCTCCCGCTACATGTTAAATCCATCCCTACATTTGCTAAATTTCGTGAAAAAACGAAAGCTTACCTACTAGAAAGCCCTTATTATTCTATAAATGAGTTTTACCTGGATAATTTTTTTTTCTCCATTAATTTCAATTAATCGTTAATCGTTATTAAATTTTTCTATTTGGGCATCATGTGCGGCGGTGAAGAGAATTTTATAGTAGGTATAGGATTATCTTTTTGACGAATGAGTGGTTTCGCGGGTATACAAGAATTACACAAAATTAAATTTTCCAGGCTATCAATTTTTGTCATGTTTTGTTTACTTTCAGTAGATATTTCAACTTTGCAACATATGCACATTTTTCGAGTCAAGTTCACCGACATGACCTTCCTTATTTTTTCCAACAGCACGCTTCGCTTAAATGTCTGTTTCATATTTTGATAACACTGGGTTTCTTTACCCTATGTTTTGTGTACTTCCTGTGGATTTGGTTTAACTGCTTATGATGTTCTATAATATAGTTTTTTTGATAAATCGTGACCAATTTGAACTTGAAAATTGCTTGTTCTATTTTTATTGTATATATTATTGTATATATTAAGTTTTGTTTTGTTTTGTATTTGCTCTACTATGGTTAGTTTATTTATTTAATTCGCTTTGTCCATAAAGTTTATTTGAATTTTTCTGTGGCAATAAAGCATACTTGACTTTGACTTTAAATGGATGTCTCAGACTCTATAATGAACTCAAGATAATATCAAGCTTGTTGCTATTTTTAACATACATATTAAAGTCGAGTAATCTTCGGTGCTTCGATTTCTCAAATTTAATAAACTCACAAATTAATAAATTCATAAATTTGTTAAAGGAAATGGTTTCAACAGACACCCAGTTCTGTTCTGGCTTAAATGTCCACACATTTAAGCTAGAGCAGAATGATATAGAACCAACAACACTACTGAACTTATTTCCATCTCAATATTCTACCTTTGTTTTACTCAGATACTTTAGCCTCGAGCTGTTCTTTACTATCGATTTCGTGTTACTAGAATTAAATTACCTACTTCTTAAGGCAAAAATAGAAGGATTGGGTGGTGCTCCTGTTTTATTTCACCGACAATAATCATACGTTAGATCTTACACATACTTTTATTATTGAGGAAATGTAATTCTTCTATTGGTTCTAAGAAGTTTCAGTGGATGGATCTTCTTGTATTTAGTCTAGACCTCCCGTGTTCAACGCAATCCCACTTTGGCAAAAATCACAAAGTCTGTATCTGATCGATGACGATTTGAGACAAAGGGCCTGCACTGTATTAGCAGGCAGGCACGTCAAACTGGTGAGAGCTTAGTTTGACTACGGGGAGTGACGCCTTCTTGTATTTAGTCTAGTCCTCCCGTGTCAACGCAATCTCACTTTGGCAAAAATCACAATGTCTGGATCTGGAGTGACGCCTTCGGTATTCCGACTTGCCACGGGATGTGGCCCTTGAGATGTCATCGTCTTCCTCTGGACCGGAGGACACCGAAATACGAAGTCTGGAGCTGATCGATGACAGTTTGGGACAAGCGGGGCTGCACTATCTTAGCAGGCAGAGATGTCCAACTGGTGAGAGCAGTTTGATTACAGGGAGAGACCCCCCTTCCGCCATTCCGAGTTGCCACGGGATGTGATCCATCTAGTCCCGACGTCTTCCTCCAGGCTGCAAAGCACCGAAGTACAAAGTCTGATGCTGATCATTACGCAGTGACCCGACATACCCCATTCTTATCCCTTTCAGACTGGGAACTACTAAAGGAATTAGTCTGAGACTGATACTTCCAGTGAAAGCGACCCTGGGTGGTAGATACATAAGCCTACTCACATCATCCGGTGAAGTATCATTTCACCAGAATTGGGAAGTGCTAAGTGATTTTACCGAATCACGTTGCGCTTCCGTGCTAGTGGATCCGAGTTCCAGAGTAGGAATATATAATCATGATGGCGCTTCCAGGATCAAAACATTCCGGACGTAAACTCGCTGGCCATTCGAATTTCTGGGCACAGGGTAGTCCTAAGGCCCTTCATGCAACGTTTCACAAGTAGCAACGATAGCGCACCAATTTAGTGTAGATTTATACAAAATAAGAGACTTAAAAACACAAAGATGAATT
Organism: Pissodes strobi; assembly: GCA_016904865.1. Classification (NCBI taxonomy): domain Eukaryota; kingdom Metazoa; phylum Arthropoda; class Insecta; order Coleoptera; family Curculionidae; genus Pissodes; species Pissodes strobi. The sequence goes on along the minus strand of JAEQML010062681.1, from coordinate 7,419 downwards.
CGGTACAAAAACATCTACAAGCGAATAGACCATACATACTTGCCCTTACAGGAACACAAGTATTTTCTACAACCACAACAGTAAACTATCCCTACCCTGTTTACGACCTACGCTCCCGATTTAGTCGTAAGTTCGGAATATGTTTTTTGTCTGCGATGATACACTCGAACCGAACAGCCTTGACGTCATGTGGCTCAAATTTACCTCCGAGGGATTGATTAAGTTCATAGGTCGTATCTATCTCCAAGCGATAGATCTTGCAAAATATGTTTTACAGCATTAGCTACAACTTTTGGTTCAATAGAGATCCACCACCCCAATTCATAATAAATCGTTCTGGGAGATTTCAATGCCCACAACACCAATTGACTCAAACACCGCAAGACCGACAACGAAGGTAGAGAGGCTGAAGCATTTGCCATCAGCTGCGCGCTTCCCCAACTTAAAGACGAACCAACTCGGATCTTAGAGAGGGGTGAATTTGCTGCCCTTCTAGATCTTTTTCTAACCACAATTCCTGGCCAGTACACAATTACAGTTGGTCCGCCATTAGGTACTATCGACTACAAACTTATTGCAACAGGTTGTGAACTGCCACTCCTACAGAAGGCTCCAACATTGCCTCCTGTGCTGACCCAACACTGCCCGACTATAACACTACAAATCACAATACTAGTTTACTAATGAAATACATTTTAATATTCATATATCAACGATCAGTAACTAAAAATCATAACATCAACTATATACTATCTGAAATTAAACTACCTATAAACTCTCACAATATACTTGCTCCGTATTGTCTGATTCACTGCTTCGTCCCCGGCCGTACATAACCATCGCCTTCCCCTGACTTATTATCGTTGCGCCAGGGGTGGAGTATTTGCCGGATGCCACACTCCGTCCTTTCTTTTCAGCTTAAGAGGTTTGAGCTGATTTTGAGACACAGTTGCTGTAGGGTTGCTTTCTCCGAAAGAAGTCTCAGCCTCCGACAGTTTGATTGAAGTCCCTGATGACTGGTATCCGGATAGCGCTCCTGGACCCTCTTCTTCCTCTGGCTGTCCCGACTCTTCCACGTTCGCCGCTGATGATTGTATAGATAAGTCATTCTGAGGTAATGGTAGAATGTTAGGACCGTTTTCTAAAGAATCCAGAACCTTTTTCAAATGGGTCACATGACGTTTTAAGATTCTGCCGTCTCTCATGAGTATCGCCTCATTTCCTTGTATGCTAATATCCTCACATTCTTTTTCGTGGTATCTGGAGGTTTATGAGGAATCACCATGTTTTCTACAAGAACTTTGTCTCCTGGCATAATATTAGATTCTTTAGCTCTTCTGGCACTGTCTTCTCTTTCTTTACCTTTTTGTTTGTTCAGTATGTCATTGTCCAATGCTTCTTCGTCGGTTCTCTCTGTAACCAAGTCGGATATCAATGGAATCTTGTCCCGAATGTTCCTGTTAAATAGCAGTTCCGACACATAGCAGTTCTGTGGTCCTTTGCGGGGTGACCTTATACATTAAGATACATTTTTGTAGTTCGGATTTGTAGTCTAATTTGTTTGTGTGAGATATTTGTAACCTTTTAACTAAAGATCGGTTCATATTCTCCACTAGGCCATTCGCCTGGGGCCAGTAGGGCGGAGTGTGTATTAACTGTATGTTGTTTTCGCTGCAAAATTTTCTAAATTCTTCACTCACAAACTGTCTTCCATTATCTGATCTTATGGACTTTGGAATGCCAAATCTCGCAAATATCTCGGTGAGGTGACCGATTATGACGGCTGATGTTGTTGATCGCAAAAATTGTATTTCTTGGTATCTGGAATAAAACTACCTATAAACTCTCACAATATGATCTAACACTACCTGCTCCGTATTGTCCGATTCACTGCTTCGTCCCCGGCCGTACGTAACCATTGCTTTCCCCTGACTCATTGTCGTTGCGCCAGGGGTGGAGTATTTGCCGGCTGCCACACCTCCCATATCTGGCATTACAGTTGTGCACACTGAGATGACGTAAGAGAGTTTTACCTAAATTTCAGCTGGATCAACGTCCGCTTTGGCAATGACGAACCGTCAGTCCGTTGCGAATAGATTACGCAAGTAATCTCGTTAGGAATGAACCATACTCCAAAAACTCCATTAAGTTACCGTCATAAGGAAAGCCCTGATTTGACGGAAGATGCGAAAGAGCTGTAGGTAGAAAACAGCAAGCCTGCAAGTACTGGCAGCAAAATCAGATCGCTGAGAGTCGCAGTTATTTTGCCGAGAAACGAATGCAAACCTGTAATTGACGAAACTAAGGACAAACGCAATCAAAGGATCAAGAATAAACTTTTGCAATGCCCCAGTGGCTCCAGAAATTTCTGGTTGGTAACAAAGAGAGTAAGTAATAACTTTGCAAAAACGTCTCTCCCACCTTTGACAGATGAACCCGGCCTCACGGCGAGTACAGCTAAGGAAAAGCAAATATGCTCGCTGAAGTGTTTTCACTTCTTATCCAAAATCAGCACTGCCATGGAAAAAGTAAAGTTTCATCACCGTGATGTTCGTAAAATCCTCAAAGAACTAGATACGCAAAAAGCATCAGGTTCGGACGGAATACATGCCATCGTGTTTAAGAACTGCGCGAACGAACTAAGACCCATTTTTTTCTAGACTTTTTCTCTGTCGTACCGAAAAGGACCCAACTCAAACTAACCCATCTTCTTGGAAAGTCGCTCTAGTGCAACCTGTTCCAAAAATACAACAAAACCACGCCCTTTAGCTATCGCCCAATTTGTATGCGGACAATAATCTCCAAAATCATGGAACGTGTAGTCAATCAGCAACCTTGGTCCTATTTTACTAAAAACATTGTTTATAGTACTAAACTAGAAATTTAGACTAAAACGGAGTTTTGTCCACAATACCGAAACAAAATTAATGCACTCGACGTGCGTTTTACTAACCATGTTAGCATCATCAGAAGATGATTAAAACTAAATTTATAATCTACCTAGCTCTCTTTTATACTAAACACAAAAAGCGCTAATATTGAAGATTTTGTAACAAAACTAAACAACCGTTCCCCCACCATTAAATTTACTTATGAAGTCGAGAACAATGGCCAATTTTTGGATACTTTAGTGATTAGGAACGATAATAACACATAAGAATTTGATATTTACAGAAAAAATACTGCCACTAACCGATATATTCCTAGTGACTCCTTCCACTGCGACCAACATAAAATGGCCAGCTTTCATTTTTTAGTACACCGTATGGTTAACTTTCCTCGTAGCAGAGAAAGATTTGATAAGGAGAAGAAAGCAATTAGGAATATAGCGAAAGTTAATGGTTTCAATACTAACTTAATAAATAAACTAATTAATAGGCATTTGTTTAGAAAGACCATTCGTGATTCCACTTCTTTCGTTAATCAGGATGAAAATACAAAATGTGTTTCGATACCTTATAATCCTCAGTATACTAGAGGACTCCAAAAATTGAAATGTTAGAAAGAAGTGGAATATATGAAATTAGATGTATGGATTGTAACAAAAAACATGTTGATCAAACTAGACGATCTATACAAACGAGATTCAAAGAACATATAGCTCATTTAAAGTATGGTAGAAGAGAAAAATCAAGTGTTGCCGAGCATGCTTTTGATAATAATCATAGAATAACAATAAAACATTTAAAATTAATTCATAATATAACTGATAGGAGATTATTAGACGCATATGAAGGTCTGGAAATTATTAAATGTAAGAATAGTTTAAATAGAGATAGAGGGCCTATTCCGTATAGTCCATTGTATTGGTTAATCGAGCGTGACTAGTGGGATTCCAGGATTGGTTTTTTAGTTCCGCTTGATTAAGCAAACAGTGGTATAAAAAGGAGTTAGGTAGATTTTAATTTAAGTCTTAATCATCTCCTGATGATGCTAACATGGTTAGCAAAACGCGCGTCGAGTGCAAAAATCCTGTTTCGGTTTTGTGGATAAAACTCTGTTTTAGTGCATGTTCCCGAAGGTTTCAAACCCCAACATAGCTAAATGTTTGCTTAATCAAGCGGAACCAGAGGAACCAATCCTGGAACCCCAGTAGTCACGCTCGATCAACTAATACAATGGACTATACTGAAGAGGCCCTCTATCTCTATTTAAACTATTTTTACATTTAATAATTTCCATACTTTCATATGCGTCTAATAATCTCCTATCAGTTATACTATGAATTAATTTTAAATTTTTAGCTGTTATTCTATGATTATTATCAAAAGCATCCTCGGCAACACTTGATTTTTCTGTTCTACCATACTTTAAATGAGATATGTGTTCCTTGAATTTCATTTGTATAGATCTTCTAGTTTACCCAACATATTTTTGGTTACAATCCATGCATCCAATTTCATATTTGCCCCTTTTTCTAATATCTCAATTTTGTCCTTTGGACCACCTAATAATTTCTTAATGTTAAACTGAGTTTGGTATCCTAATTTTAAACCCACTTCCTTAAAGACTTTTTGGAGTCCTCTAGTATATTGAGGATTATATGGTATCGAGACATATATTTTGTATTTTCATACTGATTGATGAAAGAAGTGGAATCACTAATGGTCTTTCTAAACAAATACCTGTTAATTAGTCTATTTATTAAGTTAGTATTGAAACCATTAACTTTCGCTATATTCTTAATTGCCTCCTTTTCATTATATATATTTCGGTTAGTGGCAGTACTTTTTCTATAGTGTGAGGCGTTTCTCGTTAGGCGCTTCTTTGCTTCTGCATACTATGCTATTTCTTCTGCATATCATGCTATTGGACTGGCTAGTTTAACCATTACGTCATCCAATGGTTGGTTCTCGGGCGCCACCGCATCTGGATTATAGTGGTAGAGGGCCCACTCTGCGCCGGGTTGCTTTTAGACAGTGGAGAGACGGCGAACCAGGGGTCAATCTTCAATGTTTGCGTGGTTGTCGGCTGCTTTCAGAAATTCACTTGCTTAACTTAACTTAATACTAGCAGGAAGGGATTTAGAAAGAAAACACACAATTTCAAAATACACCTAATACAGCATCTCTATTTGCCAACTGGAAATATAAAGAATGGTGACTTCAAAACCCTGGTAACCTATGCTAACCTAGCGTTGCAACGAAATAATTATTCTTTACTAATCCAACCTACCTAAACTGAGGTTAACCTAAACTATCAATTCTTAACTAAAAAGTTACTCTAATGCGACTTATGCTTAATCCAAAAGAATATGACTAGAGAATAAAGAAATGAAAATATTGCAAGAGAGGGGGGGGGGGGTATGGTATGCGAAACGTAACGGTATGACATTGACATTGAGAAGAGAAACAGAGCCGCGATATCAACTGTTAAGGAACGGTACTGCTACGACGAAGCTACTTGGATTACGGTATCCACGAGTCCACGGACAGGCACTCGACTGACGGTCCAACATCGGTCCAACGTAGCTCCTCTGACATGGTCCTGACGGGTATGGATATACGCGGCCTGATGCTTAGAAGATTACGGAAACGTGAAATGCGGGCGATAAGGATCGAACAATAACAGACGACGATACATAGGATACGGTGCGACATTAATAAACGACCTGACGAGGCTTCCTGCATACATAAAAAATATATCCCGGATTGCGCGTGCGCGAATACGTCATTGCTTTCCGGTCGTGCTTCGCTACTACGATTTTATGCCGTCGTTGAGGCGGTGAGAGAGAGCTTGTAAAGATAGCGCCCGGTCGGACTGAGACGCAAACCGGCGTATAGCATAAAGAAGGAGAAAGAGAGAGAGAGAGAGAGAGAGTAAAGATAGCGCTCGGTCGGACTGAGACACAAACCGGTGTATATCAGAAAGAGAGAGAAAAGGTGAGGCTTATCGGACTGAGACGCAAACCAGCCGTAGTGTAATGTAAGTGAGGGGGAGAGAAGGTGTAGTGTGTGTGTGAGAGGGAGAGAGTGTACAGATGTTTGTGTAGCACCTACGTTAATACCCATGCAGTAGCAGTGAAGATGGACAAGAAAGGCGGCGACGATGGCGGTCTGCTGAAGGCGGCTATCATGACGGCGACCTGCAGGAAGCGGCGTGGGTCCGGCTCAGCTTGGGCGGCTACATTGGCGGTAGTGGTGGTCCTCTGGTCTGCTTAGGCGGCTGGCTGGCTGGCGACGTGTTCTTCGAGAACCCGGGTGGGTTCTGCCTGTTCAGCGCGATGCAGCCCGGTTTTGTTACCTCGACGAGTAGTGGGGGATCACGTCATCGGCCGGTCGATGAGTGGGGACCTTCACGCGCACGGTGCTGCGACGGAGATCGCGACATTCTACCGGTACCGCGCGAGTACTACGGAAAATGTGAAAACCGATTTCCTGGCTTTTCGCGACGGAATATTTTATTGAAATGAGTTTAGAATATTTAAGTTATATTTTACGAAAAAGAATGAAGTTAATAGCCCGAAAAGTAAGAAAGTTAATCCGGCTGGCATACTATTCCCCAAAAAATATAGTAACTTCGTTACAATAGATATCAAATTTTAGTGTGTTATTATCGTTCCTAATCACTAGAGTATCCAAAAATGGAAGTTGGCCATTGTTCTCGAGTTCATAAGTAAATTTAATGGTGGGAAACGGTTGTTTAGTTTGGTTACAAAATCTTCGATATTAGCGGTTTTTGTGTCGAAAATCGCAAAAATGTAATCCACATTGGTCGTAATAATAAATACCCTTGGAAATATTCAAACTCCTGACTGATTTCATTTTCAAATTTACTCATGAAAAGATTAGCTAAGAACGTCGATAAACAGTTGCTCATTGCCGTGCCTTCAAGTTGTTGGTAATAGTTATTTCTATATGGAAAATAATTTTGATCCATGCAAAGTTTGGTTAAAGTTAAAGTTGTTTGATTTCGTTATCAAAACTATTCATCTGAAGTAATTCACCAAGGTATTGCTCGACCTGTGGGATTGATACACTAGGGAACAATGAGCAAACATGAAACGAGATTAAAATTTCATCTTCATTAAGGTTCGTATCTTTAATTTTGTTTATGAAATCTAAGGAATTTAGTACTCCTGAATTCCGTTTTATAGGTAAATTTTCAAACTGGTTTGCTAGCCTTTTGAATATATTATAAGTTGGCGATCCTATTGCCGAGACTATAGGATTGCCTTCCCGGGTTTATGAATCTTGGGAAGACAATATATTTCGGCACAGTAGGATTGCTCACAGATAATTTGTATTTAATCAGAAAAAAGGTTGGTACATTTCTTCAAAGTGTTTTTAACTTGTGTGATCATGTTAGATAACGGATTCCTTGAGATTTTGTGATAGGGCCCGGATTCGATTAAATTATCAACTCGTTGAAAATATTCGCTTTTGTCTAATATAACAACCTTATTACATTTGTCAGCTT
>MU193363.1:29966-40895 GCA_016904865.1 Pissodes strobi | reverse complement strand
AAATCGCGAATATTCGGTTTTTTCTAAATATCTTCGGAAGTATTCGGATTTTTTTAACTTTTAAGGTGGCATTTTAATCAGCATCAAATTGCACAACTTTGCCACAATTTAACCGACCTCGTATCTCTTCTAGTTTCCGGGATCCCAATGATGAGGCTCGAATTTGGGACACCCTGTACATACATTTAACAAAGACTATTGCATACAATCTTATAGAATAACAAACATAAAGTAATGACAATGAAATGTATATGTTATTTGGCATAGACAAATAAAATTGTAATAACTAAAAACCAAAAATAGATAAAAATATATGTACATAATATATAATAGGCATTTTATTTAAGATCACTTTTATTACAGGAAATAAATTCTTCTATAGAGTAGAAAGCATTCTTACTCAGAAAATTCCTTAGTACATGTTTCAGTTTAATTCTAGGATATCCTCGAACACTTACAGGAATGCAGTTAAAGATCTTTATTATAGAGAACTCAACATTTTTTTGGAGATATGCAAAATTGTACTTATCGGGAACCAGATTGTTTTTATTTCTAGTAGGATAATTATGGGTTAGGTGAGAGTCCACAAACAGATCGCTATTATCAATAACAAACAGTACACAATCTAGAATATACAAACAGATAACAGTTAAAATATTATTGTCGATAAAAATTCCTTTACATGATTCTTGCTGTTTTATGCCAAAAATCAAACGCAAACACCGCTTCTGCAGTACAAATATTCTACGCATTTGAGATGAATTGCCCGAAAATATCAGTCCATACTTAATACGTGAGTGGGTAAATGCATGATAGGCTGTCAGAGCAGCACCAGTACCAACCAGGTTCGCTATAATCTTGAGAGCATAACAATAACGTGCAACCCTGGTTGCGACACCATCAATGTGCACCCCCCAATCCAATCTTTGATCAATGTCGACTCCCAGAAAAGAAACACTCTCAACAGATGTTACTAGTACATTATTGTATAAAAAACTAAAGCTGTTTAGTACTCTGTTTCCAAAGAGAAGACACTGAGTTTTTGACACATTTAATAACAGGTTGTTGGCTGAGAACTACCCACCAAGAATGTCACCAACAGAACTTACCCTCACAGAGAGCACCTCTAATGTATCCTCGCTGAAAATAATTGTGGTGTCATCAGCATACAGCACAGTCGTCTCCCCAGTGACAGCTGGCAGTTCATTTGTATACAAAATATAAAGCAACGGGCCGAGAATAGACCCCTGGGGTGCGCCATTTTCTACACTAACCTTATTTGAGATAACCATAATGCCACGAGAATCCGACTCCACTACCTGCTGAGTTCTACCCTCTAAGTATGATGACAGCAAATCCAAGGCAACACCTCTGACACCATACATTTCAAGCTTCTCAAGCAATTTCACATGATCTACACTGTCAAAGGCTTTAGAAAGGTCCAAGCACATGCCCAATGTTTGTTTTTTGTTGTTTAATTAGTCTAAAATCTTAATCATAGCTTGATATATGGCACGTATGGTTGACTTGCCCCCTCTAAAGCCATTTTGACTATTTGAGATCACCGAGTTACCCTCCAAGAAGGTCATAAATCTAAGGTAAAAGATATTTTCAAAAATTTTACTTATGTTAGGCAGCAGTGAGATAGGTCTGTAATTCTTCTCATCATCCTTTTCGCCTTTCTTATGTATTGCCTTGATATAGGCATTTTTTAACTTTTCTGGGAAACATCCAGTTGAGAGACATAAGTTTAAAATGAATGCTATGGGCGCTGCAATAATATAGGCCGTTTTCTTAAGGAGTGACATTGGAATCTGATCATCACCTACTGCCCTTTTATTTTTAAGTTTTCTTATGGTGCTAATTACCTCTTCAGGGTCGGTTGGTAGCAGGTAGATAGAAGATGCCAGCCTAGTTGCCCCACCCTGATAATTAGGGCTTTGAGTTTGCGCGAGTACACTAGGACATGAATTTACAATATAATTGTTTAGGGTGTTTACATTTGTAAGAGGATCGTTATATTTGTTTAAGAAGTTTTCGACAATTGTAGTATCTTTACTAGATCTATCCGTGATATCTTTCACCACCTTCCATGTCGCTTTTACCTTGTTCTCAGCCCCCTCAATAAAGTTTGTGTTGGCTATCTGCTTAGCTTTAATTATTACTTTCTTCAAAATACTACAATATTTACTAAAGAAGAGGCCAGACACCTGCCCCTTGGTTTTCTTATAGTATAAGACACGTTTATGACGGCATGACATTTTTATACCATTTGTTATCCAAGACTTCGACCCCTTCATACAATTTATTTTTTTTACAACAAATATTCTTTTCATGAGTTCCAAAAAAACATTTATAAAAGTATTATAGGCTGAGTTACCTGTTGGGCCCCTATACACCTGCGACCAATCGACTCTCAGAAGTTCTTGTTCAAAATAATGCTCTTTACTTTTTGTGAAAAGCCTCCTAAATACATGTTTGGGCTTTGTTTTATTGAATTCAATATTGTGTATGTTTATGACTTGAGCTTTATGATCTGAAAGAGCAGTATTTAGAACATAGCTCCTAAACCCACTGTCCGAGTTAAAAAAAATATATTATCTATTAGTGTTGCTGAGGAGGTAGTTACCCTAGTGGCCTCAAAAATACACTGATGAAAATTAAAAACATGAATTACATCCAGAAATTGTTTAACTTGCTCACTTTTATCATACAAGTCTATGTTGAAGTCGCCTCCAACAACGATCTTATAGGCAACAAAAGAGTCAACAAGGATATTAAGCACTGTTTCCATTTTTTCCACAAAGTCCTGAAAAGAGCCCACGCCTCTCTGATAAACACACAGTACAGCCAGTTTTATCTTACGATCCACTGCACAAGCAAACTCGACAACACCTTCAACACTCCTCTGGCGTATTCCGTCCACATCAGTGAGGTCCATGTTGGTATCTGCATAGATACAAGCTCCTCCATGTTCCATAGTAGGTCGTGAATAGCAGGAGACCATTCTGTAACCTTGAATTTTTACACAAGATTCCTCCTCTTGCTTCATCCAGTGTTCCTTAGCAGTAGACTGCTTGGCCTATCAACAATGCCATTAATTAAACACTCCAGTTCCAGTGTTTTATTCCTAAGTGATTGGATATTCTGGTGTAAAACGCAAAGGGCCTCCTTGTTATTTGATACCATATTGAATCCAGCCGTAGAGCAGCCTGCATCATCTGTACTTAGAGGCTTGCTTCGAATCACGTTGAATGGGTTTTGGCTGCTAGTCGATGAAAAAGCCTATTAATGCATACACCTTTTGGCCATATGTTTGGTTCCATTGCTCTATTTAGATTTGACTTAGAAATGGAGATCTTGTAGGATGAATAGCATTTTGGAAACTTCGAGTTCATTTTCTCACATTCAACTTCAGGAAACATTGGTTTCAGGTAATCAGTAATTTCTTCAACTGTTGTATTAGGATGTAATTTATACACATGTAAAAAGGATATTTGTCGAGCCTCTCTCAATTTATTGTTCTCAGTAGAGTCCATGTCACCAATCAAAACCTTGGTCCTTTTCTTTGGTTTCTTGTTATTAATTAGAATGAAACCGTCATTCCGAGGAGTATTGTTATTTTTAAGAGCTTCCTCTGCATTTTTGATAGCCTCACATAGATGGCCCTTCGTAATGGGTGCAGCTTTACTTAAGGTTGGATTGACAGTTAAGGCCTCCGGGATTGAGAGAATAACAACATTGAAGGGGAACTGGGCTGGCCATGCAGCAAGACTGACCGACGGACGATGGACAAGAAATATCCTGGAGTGGAGAACGCCCGCCGACGAGGTGGACTGACGACCTTAAAAGGATTGAGAGGAACTAGATGAGTGCAGCACAGGATCGGAGACGATGGAACACCCTAAGGGAGGCCTATGTTCAGCAGTAGAATTGGATGGGCTGATTGATGATGATGATGAATCATAAATAAAAATACAACACGGCTCTTAAAGAACTTCATTATAAAACAGTTCAAACCGTACCTCAACCGAAAGGACATGCGTGTTTTAGTCTTTGGTCACTAGACATTGTTACTGTTTGCCCCCTCTTCATTATATCTTTTCACCTGACGTTGATCAATCGTTAATCTGAGCTACATAACCTGCACGCCAACCAAGGCATGGCGTCACGGATTACTGGTTGTGATACTTATTTTATAAAATAAATGTCAATGTTTCGCCGCTCATTGTAATCGGCATAAAATTGTCAATCGTGTTAGGTATAGATAGATAAAAATAGGTTACCATCTTTTTATACTCAGAAAGTCCATTCGAGCTTTAAACAAAGTGAACGCGGATATTTTTTAAATAGAAAAGAATAGTATATTATTTTATACGGAGGAAAAGTGATACTTTTCATGGCGCGCTCGTGTTTAACAGCCGAACGGAGTGAGGCTGTTAATATAGAGCAAGCCATGAAAAGTAACTTTTCCTCCAAATAAAATATGCTGTTTTTTCTTCAAATGTCGACAAATTAATGCAAAAACATCTCTTTTTAATAGTAATAATTAATAATTATTAAAGATAAGTGGGGTCGCAAGGCGGCTTAGACCGGTGTCGGTGAATAGGCACAGGTTGTTGCTATAGTAATGTAACAGAAAGCTGTCAGTGGACACTGTCAATAATAATTATTTTTTTAAAATTGCATCTCCGATTGCGTTTTAATTCCGTATTGATAAGCAGTTATTGAGTAAGTTCGATTAAGTTAATAACCAATTTGTTCCTAAATTAGTGATTTTTAGAAATGCAGTCACAAATTGAGTGATAAATACAAATTGTAGTTTAATAATTCTTGAGTTGTTGACGCTTGTTTTATTGTTTGTTTGTTTCTATGTTGCTAGGGTAACACTTTTACCTCCGCCGGCGGAAAAGTGAAAAGTAAAGCTCCGGCGGAGGAAAAATGAAACTTCACGGCCGCCTACACAGTCGAGTAATGACGGATTTACTGACGTTTGAAGAAAAAAGTATTTCCAAGAAAAGATACTTCATAATCACATTATAACACGGAAGTGTCATAAAGTCACTTTGACAGTAGGTATAATGTCGTTTAAACTAACCTTCAATTGTTCTCTCAATTGATCATTAACTTGCTTCACCTCTGGCAAAGTATTGTCAGCGTCTGGCAATGACTCTAATTCCTTTTCTGTTCTGTTAGCTTCCTCTATTTCCCTCTGGCGACGTTCCTCTTCACGCCTCCTTTCTTCTTCCTCTTGTTGAAACCGTAACTCCTCTTCTTTCCTACGAGCTTCATCGACAGCTTCTTGAAGACGCCTTGATTCTTCATCCTTTCTTGCTACCTAAATTTGAAAATTACACGCTACATAATAATTGATGATCTAGGTGTCAAAGAATGGGATCATAAAGATTGCTAATGACAAATCAGTATGTTGTATTTCACACTGTGTTACCTCGTCTTGAATTCTTTGAACCTCAGCATGTTTGGCTCTAATTTCCTCCTCCAGTTTCAATTTCTCTTCAGCCTCCAGGTGCTTGCTTTGCTCTAATCTTTCCATCATTTCTTGCAATTCAGTTCGTTGAGCTTCAAGTTCTTCTTTGGATCTTTTGAGGTCTTCAAGTTGTTCCTGCAGTCTCCTATATAAATAACACAAAATTTCAGAGAAATGGCAAATGCTTTAATTTTAGTTTTAGATTGGCTTTGTTACTGAAGGGGTTATATTTTTGGACAATAAAACGTATTTTGATTTGATTTCGTCAGCTAAGATCCTATAACCTGTTACTAATGTTCTTGTATGAGCATAACTTTTGTCTAAGAAATAAACTCCACTATGCTGTTGTTAATTAGATCTGGACGAGGATAATAATGTAATTTTAAATATTTAAATGTAATTTAAATACGTTACGTATGCGCATGGTAGTAATTTCGGGTTAGTCGTCTGCACGACTGAAATAAAGAAATGCATACATATTGTGACTGAAATTTCGTTGTACTTTGGAAGCCATATTTTAAAAATGACATCATTTCGATTTGACACATTTATCACAACCATTTGAATTATGATATTTAACTTTTAATATAATCTTTATCAGAAGTTAAAATATTAACTGAATTAGGACCAATAGGAATTAGCGAACTAAATTAAAAAAGATTAGGAATTAGTTTAATTCGATAGATAAAATGATAATATCTGGATTTTCTATTTAAAAGTATGCATTATGATATAATACGATTTTGATCTATGGGCTAAAAGAGAGCCAATGCTACCTTATTGTACGTTCGGCTTCCAATAGGCTAGCCTGCTTTCTTTCCATTTCAATTCTCAAATCTTCAAGTTGCTCTTTATACATAGTTTCACGCTTTTCTGCTTCTTCTCTGGCTAGTCGTTCTGAATTGTATTTTTGTCTGAAATATAGAATATTATTTTCATTATTTTCAACAGTCTGAATTTTATGCATTAATATTAATCTCATTTTCCTTCTAAAGTACATAATTTCCATACCATTCCAAATCATTTATACATTCGTAACTACAAATTTGTATGTATAAAAATAGAAAATACTCTGTCAACTGCATAAAAATATTGTATAGTTTAAAAGCTAGTATTGTGATTACTGGATGCAACTGACATCATTATGCAGCTTTAGATTTTTGTTCGAACATCTAGTTTTATCATAAGCGGCAGTAATCCAGTGTTTCCTTACATTTCATCGGGTTCTTTCATGGAGAGTTTTTATTTTTATTTAATTGAATCGAATATATAGGGAGATGAAATGATAGGGAATTTTAGTTTTTTCAAGTGATTCATTCTTCTACAGCATACGTGAGGAAAGTACATTTGCGCAATCTTGTAAATTGTAGTTTAGATCAGTTTGGTGAAATATTCACTTGAATAATCGGACGAACTGTTGTCAAATGAAGAAAACAGGTTTTCTATAAACATAGAAAATTGAAATGAAATTCCACGCATCGTTTGGAAATTATGCTGAAATTCTTCGAAATATTTAGAAGATTCTATCAGTATCGGTCTGATGGACTTTTTTTTTACAAAATTACATTGAATTTGGAATTATTCAGTTCAGAAATAGAAATAATTTTCAAAAAAAAATTAAATTGATGTACAATTTCGACTAAATGGCTGATTATATTATTATATTTTAAACAGTTTAAAATCACAAGTATCCTTAATTTAATTAAGTGGAAAGAATCCATATTATTCTTGAAAAAAAACGGTGCAGGTGTATGCTTAAGGCCGCATGACTGAAGTGAAATCTTTAAAAGGCAAGAGTTAGCTCCAGATTTTTCGGTTTTTCAGTAATAAAATATTATGCTGGGATGCGCCTTATCAAAATTCGAAATTGCGAAAAGTATAAATTTAACTAGCTCACGTAGATTCTCGTCAAGTAGTAATCGATTTTCCTATAAAAAAAAGTAATGGAAACCTTCATTTCTTTGACTTACAAATCGATGATTTTATATTTTCCCTCAAAGGTGCATTTTCCTGACATTTTTTGATAAATTTCAAAAGAAAAGGCAAAAGTATCCATAACGTCAAGAAAGAAATATCGAAGTATCAAATTTTGTTAAAAGGGCCAAAGCATGATTAATTTAATAAAATGATCTAAATTACTAATTTCAACTTTAAATTATGCATAAATTTAACTTTTAAAGCCGCCTATATAAAAATTTCGTTAATAGTTAAATGAACCCCTTGAACTTTGAGAAAAAGGTATCCAAATTCGAAATTACTCTATGAAAAGTAAAAATTAGTTGCTATGTAGAAGTTTTAATTGGAAATTATAAATTTCATGACAAAACATGAAAGTATTGTTGTAAAAACGTGCTTCTTTTAATCGCATTTAATTAAGCACGCCACTGGATAAAAGTGTACGAATGCACAATGCGGCAGTTTAACGGTCTGATTCCTAGAACCGTCGATATCCCAACCGACTTGGTGAGTGGAAATTTCCAGCCGTAAGCGCGTCGCAAGAATTAAAATTAAGTTTAGTTGCCGATCGGCTCCCGAGAACGAAAGAAGTGAGAGACCACTTTAGGCCAGCTTCAACGTGGATCTTCAAGAATCATAAAGGGAAGAGCAACTCATCCATTTAGCCCCTAGCCCCATATCTCTAAGGAATTTATGAGATTTTCCGGCATTTTTGGCCACTAGGGACTTAGCCAATTTTTTGACATCTCGCAAAAGATAGGGCTGTAGAAAGCTGACGGACGAGCGACAAAGGCCCCGAAGCGAAGGAAAAGGCATTGTAGGGCCAGCACTCTCAACTGGTAACGAATCAGCCTTCTACCGAATTTATCGAGTTTTTCGGAGTTTTGGAACTTCAGGACAGAAGAAATTTCGGAGAAACATTTTTTTTAAGACAGCAGTTAAGTACTTGAAGGGGCCTTGTCAAGCGACCGAGTACCAACAATTCACCGAGACCTTCAACTGTAGTGCGCATGCACCCTACAGCAACACCCCGCGAAAAAAGGTTAGTTGCGAGCACCTTGAGTCAGGCATTCACGTATGTGCCTCTCTGCTCCTCAATACTAGTCGTAGTTAAACATTGGGCAAGAGTAAAGCGCGTCAACGGCCAGTTCGGTTTCGAGAACTGAAGAGCCCCCTGACTCTCCCATACTTTAGCTACTCGGCCTACGTGTGAAAAGCGAAAAGGCATAGGAGCCGAGAAAAGAAAATAAGGTTTGACCTAAAAAACTCGGGCGCGTTCAAAGAGTGATAAGTTAGCCAAGTTCGTTCCAGAGATAGCGAAGTTATACTGTTGCGACTGGAGTTATCTCAAAAGAAGAATCAAAGGCTCTTTATCACTAGTTCGTATACCATACAAAACCAGCACGGTCTCTGAACTGAGAGCCGTGTCCGGGAAGTAGTTTGGTATAAATACACAAATCACATATTAAATCCCCGAAAAGTCCCCCCTGACGCCCCTGATTTACGCAAAACCTCTGCCAGGAAACTGCCGAGCATCTGACAAGTTGCCAGGGATTGGCATATAATACATAGCAAACACCCCCCAAAAATACCCAGCCCTCCTCGGGCATCTTCCGTACGACCCCTCTTAAGGTGATCGATACCAAAAACTCGCGAATAGCCTCCGACGCCCTCAAAAGACGATTTTTGTGCGATGCTTGTTAAAATTCGTACGGATCCGGCTGCTTAGAAACCTTAAGACTTCGAACGGGTTTTGAAAATCTCGCATGCGAAGCGAGAAGTCCCAAAAAACTAAAGACATTAATACGTGTTAGATATTAATTAAAATATCTTAAGTTCTTCGTTAATAATTGTTCATTAGAGAAAAAATCACATAAAACTTGTTTTACCAAAAATACTAGATTAAGAGTTAATCTCTCCTAGTATACGTATAAGGCTTATCCAGTGAATTAGGGCGCATTTTAAGCTATCACTTGACATATGGATTTATCAGAATTTTATTTCAACTATACAGGATGTCCCAATTGTTCAAATTAGTAAACATTCGAATTACTGATTTTTGTGTAAGGCTTAGCCAAGATTAGGAGATAGGATTAAGTTAGGGTAGTAGATATTTTGTGTGACAACTACTGACGACTACCTTTTGACAATCCTTCACCCTACTAAGCCCTTCTGGCACTTTGTAAAGACTTGCTGTAAGGACTCAAGTCAAAATTCAAATTTTATACATTGACATACAAGAAGACGAATAACTCAAAAGTTAGTCAAAAATAAAATAAATTTAAAAGCATCCCCTGCCAGTAGACCCTCCCTGGGAATCTTTCCCCACTACCGTTGTTCTTCAAAGCATTTGATTAATAACGTTTCGGCCTCCTAAGGGAGAAAGTAAGCCGAAGTTTTGTTTTAATATAATTTAAACTTTTGAGTTAATTTTCCAGTCCCCATATACAGGGTGATTCTTAGAATCAAGTGGAACTCCCATACGTCTATAGGGTGTCCTAAATTTTTTGCCCAAGACAGATTTATTACCCACTAACTTGTATTTAATTCAGCCTCCTGCTGGCAGACGTTATGTGGTGGCTGCTACCTACAATTTCCCTTGGATAGCGGGAAAGGCTTTGGTGGGCCCACCTTCGTTCCCCCCGGACTGACAGTGAGATCAGTTTACGGGCTGAACGTTGTCTAAGAACTCTTTGAAATAGCGAGTAGTCGACTCGATGACGACTTGGCATCCCGTGAAAAAACACAGACATAAATAATGATTGTAATATAAAAAAAATACTTTCCGAACCCCCCAGTCGACGGCAACTGCGCACCAAAAGCCCCCGAGTGTGGATGAGCTATTGGTGCTAGAACTGAATAGAGATAGGTCAAAGGAACAGACAGCGTTAACCCAGAGTCCCCCGCTGAGTTCTAGCGAGTATATTGGGACCCTGAGGAATTTATATTAGATTCGGAAGCGGCCTTTGGGTATCACAGGTAATCTGTTTCCAAATTCACAACTAATAAATATAATGGGGACGCTCAAATCGAGGCGGGGCTCTACATAGGGAAGTTAGAGCGTAACTCGGCCGGGCCGAGTTCACGCGGCCTCCTACTGGATCACCCCGAGCCGCACGTGGCACACAGTACGCCTTGGCCGCTCACAGGAGCGGTTCCGAAGGCCAATGCGCCGCCCCGGGTGACGCACGTGCGCGCCGACGTCAGTATCCATAACTTCCAGAAAGAAATGTTAAAATTATCCACAATTTCGTGGAAAAAGTCAAAACTTGGAATATTTTTTAAAAGTTGAAATTATGTATAATTCGACTCTAAATTATGTAAAAATTTGAATATCAAAAGTATCTAAAAATTTCATAAGAAAAGTCGAAAGTATCCATGAAGAAAATGTCGAAAAATCCATAATTTTGCGGAAAAAGTCCAAAGCAGGCATAATTTAATAAAAGGATCGAAATTTTGTGTAATTTGAACTCTAAATTATTGTG
>MU193363.1:16799-29956 GCA_016904865.1 Pissodes strobi | reverse complement strand
AATAAAAGGATCGAAATTTTGTGTAATTTGAACTCTAAATTATTGTGCATTAAAAGCACCTATATAAAAATATCATACACTAGTTGAATATAACCACAACTTTGAGGAAGAAATATAGCCAATAGAAAAACTTTATATAAAATAAAAATTATCTATAATTTTGACTGTACACTATTTAAACATTTAAATCGGAAATTATAAATTGCATAAGAAAACTTGAAAGTATCCATAATTTCGAGAAAGAAATATCGAAAGTATCCATAATTCCGTGGAAAGAAAGCCGAAAATCGGCTGGAAATAGTTTTGAATCTCTGTATGTTTTGAGCTCGAAATATTCTTAATTTAGAGAAAAATCCACAGTGCCCATAACTTCCAGAAAGAAATGTCGAAAGTATCCATAATTCCGTGGAGAAAAAGCCGAAAATCTGATGAATTTTCAATGAATGCACAAGTTTTAAGCTCAAAATATCCTTAATTTAAAAAAAAACTCTCCCAGAAAGAAATGTCGAAAGTAGGATCCAGAATTTCGTGGAAAAAGTCAAAATTGGGAATACTCTTTAAAAAGTGGAAATTATGTATAATTCGACTCGAAATTATGTACAAATTTAAATATCAAAAGAATCTACAAATTTCATAGGAAAAGTACAAAGTATACATAACGTCGAGAAAGAAATGTCGAAAAATCCACAATTTTTTGGATCTAAATTATGTGTAATTTCAACTTAAAAATTTCATAAAATAGTTGAATAACCCCGAGAATTAACTAAGAGAAAAGTTATAAAAATTTGAAATAATTTTATAAAAAGTAAAAAATATTTAAAATTTTGACTTAAAACTATCGAAAATTATAAATTTCATGAGAAAACTTGAAAATCTTCATAATTCAGTGAAAAAAAAGTCGACACTAGGATAGAAATAATTTTGAATCTTCAAAGTTTTATCAGTTTCAAGCTCGAAATCGCCTTAATGTAAGCAAAAACTCTAAAGTATATTATTTTGAGAAAAACCAAAAATAATCAATAATTTCATAAACAAAGCCCAAACCAGTTATAACTTCGTGGAAAAAAATATCGAAATTAGAAATAGCTTTAAAAAAGTAAAAATTATTTTTAATTTTGTCTTTAAACTATGTAGAAATTTTAATCGGAAATTATAAATCGAAAAGCCGAAACAACGATGGGAATAGTTTTGAATCTTCAAAGTTTTATCAGTTTAAGCTCTAAATATCCTTAATTTAAAGAAAAAACTAGTATCCATAACTTCTAGAAAGAAATGTCGGAAGTATCCATAATATTGAGAAAACCAAAGAGAATCAATAATTTCCTAAACAAATCCCAAACTATTTATAACTTCGTGAAAAAAATATCGAAATTAGAAATCTTTAAAAAAAGTAAAAATTATTTAAAATTTTGACTTTAAACTATGTAGAAATTTAAATCGAAAATTATAAATTTCATGAGAAAACTTGAAAGTATCCATAATTCCTTAGAAAAATGCCGAGACTAGGATGGGAATAATTTTGAATCTTCAAAGATTTACCAGTTTTAAGATCAAATTATCCTTAATTTAAAGAAGAAAGTATAAGGTATCCATAACTTCCAGAAAGATATGTCAAAAATATTCATAATTTTGAGAAAATGAAAGATAATCAATAATTTCGTAAACAAAGCCTAAAAAATCTACAACTGAAAAAAATAGCGATATTAGAAATAACTTTATAACAAATAAAATTTATTTATAATTTTGACTTTATACTATGAAGAAATTTTAATCAGAAATTATAAATTTCATGAGAAAACTTGATAGTATCCATTATTTCGTAGATAAAAAGCCAAAACTAGGATAGGAATAATTTTAGAATCTTCAAAGTTTAAGCTCGAAATATCCTTAATTTAAAGAAAAAGCTCTAAAGTATCCATAACTTTCAGAAAGAAATGTCGGAAGTATCCATAATTTTGAGAAAACCAAAAAGAATCAATAATTTCGTAAACAAAGCCCAAACCATTTAAAACTTTATAAAAAGTTAAATTTATTTATAATTTTGACTTTATACTATTTACAAATTTTAATCGGAAATTATAAATTTCATGAGAAAACTTGAAAGAATCCATTATTTCGTAGAAAAAACGCCAAAACTAGGATGGGAATAATTTTCAATCTTCAAAGTTTTATCAGTTTAAGTTCTAAATATCCTTAATTTAAAGAAAAAACTCTAAAGTATCTATAACTTCCAGAAAGAAATGTCGGAAGTATCCATAATTTTGGGAAAACCAAAAAGAATCAATAATTTCGTAAACAAAGCCCAAACCATTTAAAACTTTATAAAAAGTAAAATTTATTTATAATTTTGACTTTATACTATGTAGAAATTTTAATCGGATATTATAAATTTCATGAGATAACTTGAAAGTATCTATAATTTCAAACAAGGAATTTGGAATGTTACATAATTCTGTGGAAAAAAATACCGAAACTAACTCGAAAGTATGTATAATTCCAGAAAGAAATATCGAAAGTATCCATAATTTTAATAATCAATAATTTCGTAAACAAAGCCCAAAAGTTCGTGAAAATTATAGTTTAATAAAAACAAGTGGAAAGAAAATATAATTACTTCAACCTTAAATTATTTATAAATTTGAATTTCCGAGAGTACGTACCTATGTATTTACATTTTATAAAAAAAGCGAAAGTATTCATAATTTAAAGCATAAAAAATATTTATGATTCTCTGAACATAAACTAATCCAAACATAATTGAATAAAAATAAGCCTAAATTATGTATAATGATTTTCAAAATTCAAACATTATAACATAACTTTAAAACCGCAATTTTGAGTTTAAAAACTTGAATACATAATATATAAATTCAAAGAGGTCGAAATTATTAAAAATCCAGCTTTGGGTGATTTATACGCTATCGTACAGTTAATTGCCTGGTCATATTAAAGGCTGTGAAAAAAAAATCTAAAATTTAAGGTTCCTCAAAACTTTTTAAATACATATGAAGTTGAATAAAAGATGCTTGGATTCAGTCGTTCAATTGCTCCAACCATTTCCAATTTAAATTATGTGTACATTTCATAAAAAAAAAACGAAAGCATCCATAAAATGCAAAGCAAAAATCATCTCCCGAACTTTCCTCCATGCGATCTAATTAATTACCTTATGATAAGTTTGGTCTTTCGCACTTCATTTGCCTTCTCTTTCATCTTGGCTACTTCAGGGGTGTCAGGCTTTCTCCTCTTTACGTACAACTCGTGATTTCCAATTCCCAGATTAAGAATCTGTTTACTAATTTTTTCGTTCGTTGTTATAATAATAAAGTTTTTTGCAGCTTTGTCATTTGGTCTGATAACGAATTTGGTACCCTTGTATTTCAGATTCTTTATTTCCGACCAAGGAAACGAGATTGTCGGGTTCAGTCTAAAAAAGAAGCATTAAGAATAGAAGATACACTTAAGATGGTGACTCAAAATTCCGACGTTCATAGTTTTAAATTCTAGGTTTTGGCCCCCTAATTCTTATATCCGCTAGTGTCATCGGAGTATCATTCTAGTGCCCTTTTTTGTTGGTATAGAAATCATTGAAGATTATATTATATATAAAAGAATCCTTACCTATCTTCTACTTTATAAATATTAAGACCTAATGCAGTCACTCCCAAAAGTAGTTCAGTTCCCTTGAGGTTCTTAATGTTAAAATAGAACACGCCGTACATTTCTAAATTTTGTACTAATTTGAGATACTCCAGCATTGCGTCCTCCTTGTCCAGACCTCTGTGCTTCAACCACATGTTGATAATATTTGTTTCCCATTCAGACATTTGCATGTTGTGTTGCTTGACTATCCTGTAAATAGTCAAAGCGACTGCTATTGTAAATCCAAAGAAAATATATTTAAATAAAAAAAAATAATTTTTTTATGAATTCTTATTTTAACTGGAACCAAAATACAAAATATATCCAAAAAATATCAGTAGCGTAATGTAGTTGTCTTAAAAATAGTAAACCAAAATTCCGTGCGGACGCCACTGGCCAATTCCAAGAAGGTATTGTATAGTCAAAATAAGTGCCTTTTAACGCCTAATTTATACTCCAAATTTTGTAAAAGAAAAGTCTATATTTACTGAAAGTTAATTAAAACAAATTCTACCAAACGTTGTTTTGGTTCACGCTTTTTAAATTAATTACAAAACGTCAAGATACTGTCTTCTAGCCCAAAGTATTCAATATGACGTATTCTAAAGTATCGAATGCCTTGCTGTAATCGAAGAATTATGACGGAACTCTTGCCGTCGTAAGGTCATCAGTAATGGAAAGCAGGGTTCCTGCTGTACTTTGGTCTTTATAAAAACCAGACTGAGTAACAGGTAGAATATTATTAATTAGTCAGTATTCATATAACTCAGCAGCAATTATTTTTTGATAGATCTGGTACCAAATATACGAAAACACCCTGTACTGCATCGAACAAAAAACTCCTTAAACTAGCAAAGATTTACCTTTCTGGCAACATTTTCTGTTTTTTAAAAACATCTTCGTTCATTTGGTCCTTTTGGTAGTCTCCATGTTTGGCTTGAAGAGCGTACGAAGCCAAAAGAACACAGGTATCTGCAGGGCAATATATTTCGTCTTTTAGAATGTGTGACTTTACTTGTAGAAAATAGTATTCGATTGTGATAGTCTCTATCAATTCCTCGGCTACGTCTTCGGGATAGTACTTCACAGCAAAATTAAAAGCCAGGTTTTTTTGCAGATCCTTCAGCGTCTGAAACAAAAATTTCCTCGATTATAATTTTCTATCTGTATAGGATCAGTAGGAAATAAATAATAGCAAGATTCTTATAGAAAATCGTTAATACATATATAGCTAAAATTTTGATAAGTGGTAGTTTTGCCCTAAATAGATCCTAGAATGATTTTTGAGACATATAGGGGAGATTTTTGACGTTTCAGATTTCGCGAATCAAGGGTTTAATTGGGTAGCTATTAAGCTAGACTGCGCTCTGTCTTCGCGGATTTTCCGAAAGGAAATTCTAAACAGTCATTAAATAAACTTGATTTTTCTCGATCTTATAACTCAAACTTATATAATAATGTTACCTTAAATTTTCCCAATACTTCTGAGCGTAAATGTTGGAATTGCAAACGCTTAAGACATCTTTACTTTGATTCCCGTAATAAAAGAAAAAAGTTTTGTTTTCGTTGTGGTAAAGCAGAATTTACCGTTAAAACTTGTCATACCTGTAATTCAATGGAATCATTTTATAAATAAAATGATGGAATTAATTTCTCGTGGCGCACGACCTGGCCGTCGTGTGACACCTCTTCTAGAGGTCTATTTTCTTGATTCTCTCAGTTTTCTTAGATATCTTACTACCGAGCAATATCGTTACCTTAATGATTTAAAAAATTATCTTATCTCTCTTAATAAATTAAAAACTCCAGTCAAGACAGTTCGCGTCCTAATCTAGCTCCTGCTTTTGTTCCTCAAGCTCTTATATAAAGGTTAATATTTTTAATTCCGAGGTTGTTGGACCTTTTAATAGCGGAGCTACGATCTCTATTGTCGGTTCGGAAGGATTAAAATTTTAAAAAAATCTAGTGGCGCCCTGATCTTACTGCCAAAGACTTCGACCCACCCCTTGTATACAAAAAATATAAGCCGCTGAGTGAGTAAGGCATATGGACCAGCTGAATGAGCAAGTAGCAAATAAGGCTGGTTACAATATTTAGACCCTACCAAGACAGATTGTTTTAAAAGATTCTAAAAGACTGTTCAAGGCACTTTATCTTCTAGGTGTATTTAATTATTTCCACCTCATGCTCTACTGACTGCTATAAACGCGAAATCCAGCCCAACAAATTGATGATCCTTCCTACATAGAGGACATAGCTTTCCGCTCTATATTTCTTTGTCTAGAGCTTCAGATATTCTTCCTTTAACTCCTCTAGTGTATCTACAATCAGGAGATGTGCAGCAAACAACGCCTCTGAGGTATCCTGCGTATCCAACAACATTTCCTTAAAAAGTCTAGAACCATGGTACGGTGGTTGAAAATGGAGGCGTAACAAATCACACATCACACACAATTTTATTGGCTCTTAACCAAATTTACCCGCGAAAAGATCTATTGCCGAATCGAAAAGTTGTCTTCCGAGACGCCACGAGCCTTGCAAAATTCCGTAATCCTGTCTAAGAAATTGTGGACAGATAATTATTTAATATTTAATAAAGGGCTTATTCATATAAAACAGAGAAGTTATGGTTAGTGTCTAAGCAACATAGAATGAGGTTCATAACTTCTAAGCAAGCGACAGGCAAAGCTTTCTGAATCGAGATTATTGGTGATAAATACAAAATAATTCAAACATATAATCTATTTTGCAATCAGATTATTTTGCTTTATTCGGCTGGTAAACTGCTATAGACATCACATTGAAAGAAAACTTTCTGCCATGAAAAAGAGATCGTTGAACCGGCTAATGAAAAGGCAAACTAATATTATTTTTGAAATGCATACGGTCTAGCATGTTTTTTCATCTGTGGTCTCCCTTTTTCTCATGTTTGTTCATATAGTCCTCACTGTATTATTTGCTTATTTCATCTATCATCTCTTTGTCTACTGTTACGAACACCGAAATCTCATTTAAGCTTTGCTATCCTATCCTGTCATTTTCACCTTTCTTTTGTTTCTTATCCCCTGGTTTATTTTTCTGTCTATTAATTTCATATGTAGCATTTGCCATTTCATTGCTATGTTACCCATATTTATCTTTGATAACGTCCAAACACGGGCACAGGGAAAAAATAGCGTGTGACGTAATAGCTCCATGGTTAAAATAAATCATGAAAGAAATAGCGCATAAAAGGAATAGCGGAAAAAATAGCGATTCCTTAACGTGCACAAACCCAATGTGATCTAGTCCTGGTCGTACCGTACACGATGACAAATAGTAAATTTGCCAAAAATGGTATAATTATGGTTGGTTTTCGTCAGTTTTGGTTGGCTTGATGATATTGTAACTTTTTAAATATGTATTGGTTCTGTTCCTTCATGCAGTTTGATGTTTTTAAGAGCTTTGGTGATATTTTATCTCTTTAAATTTGTACTGGTTCTGTTTCTTCATGTAGTTTAATTTTTTAAAGGGCTTTGGCGATATTTTATCTCCCTTTCTAACACATCTTTAAATTTGTATTGATCATATTCCTTCATGTGGTTTGATTTTTTAAATTTTTGGTGATATTATATTTCTTTAAATTTTTATTGGGGCTGTTTCTTCGTGTAGTTTGAATTTTTAAAGGTCAATATTTTTCCCCTTTAAATTTGTATTTTTTTTGTTTCTTTTTATAGTTTGATTTTTAAAGAGTTTTGATGAGATTGCATCTTCCTAACACATCTTTAAATTTTTATTTTTTTTCCATTCGTTTATGTAGTTTAATTTTTTAAAAAGCTTTAGTGATATTTCACCTCTTTAAATTTGTATTGGTTCTGTTCCTGCATATAAATTAATTTTTCAAACAGCGCTGGTGATATTTTATCTCACTAAATTTTTTTGGTTCAAGTAGTTTGATTTTTTAAAGAGTTTTGGTGATATTTTATCTGTCTAAATTTTATTGTTTCCGTTCTTCCATGTAGTTTAATTTTTTAAAGGGCTTTGGTAATGTTTACCTCACTGTCTAACACCTCTTTAAATTTGTATTGACCCTATTTCTTTTTGTGGTTTGATTTTTAAATAGTTTTGGTGATATTATATTTCTTTAAATTTTCATTGGTTCTGTTTCTTCGTGCAGCTTGAGTTTTTAAAGAGCTTTGGTAATATTTTCCCTCTTTAAATTTGTATTGGTTATGTTTCTTTTTGTAATTTGATATTTAAGGAATTTTAGTGTTATTGTATCTCTCTAACACATCTGTAATTTTTTATTGGTTTCATTCCTTCAAGTAGTTTAATTTTTTAAAGAGCTTTGGTGATATTTTGTCTTTAAATTTTTATTGGTTCTGCTCCATTATGCAATTTAATAATTCAAACAGCCTTGGTGATATTTTATCTCATTAAATTTTTATTGGCTCTATCCCTCCATGTAGTCGATTCTTAAAGAGTTTTGGTGATATTTTATCTCTTTAAACTTTTATTGTTTCTGTTCCTTCATGTAATTTAATTTATCAAAGGGCTTTGGTGATATTTTATCTCCCTGTCTAACACTTCTCTAAATTTGTAATGACCCTATTTCTTCATGTGGTTTGATATTTAAATAGTTTTGGTGATATTGTATTTCTTTAAATTTTCATTGGTTCCGTTCCTTTTTGTAATTTGATTTTTAAGGATTTTTGGTGGTCTTTAACACATCTTTAAATATTTATTGGCTTCATTCTTTCATGTAGGTTAATTTTTTAAAGGGCTTTGGCGATATTTTATATCCCTGTCTAACACATCTTTAAATTTGTATTGATCATATTCCTTCATGCCATTTTATATTTTAAAAGTTTCGGTGATATTGTATTTCTTTACATTTTTATTGGTGCCGTTTCTTCGTGTAGTTTGAATTTTTAAAGAGCTTTGGTAATATTTTTCCTCTTTAAATTTGTATTTTTTATTCGTTTTTTTAGTTTGATATTTAAAAATGTATTGGTTTTATTCCTTTATGTAGTTTAATTTTTTATAAAGCTTTGGTGATACTTTATATCTTTAAATTTTTATTGGTTCCGTTCCATCATGTAAATTAATTTTTCAAATAGCTTTGGTAATATTTCATCTAATTAATTTTTTTATTGGTTCTAGTTTGATTTTTATTTCATCTCTCAAAAATTGTATTGTTTCTGTTCCTTCACGTAGTTTCATTTTTTTAAAGGGCTTTGGTGATATTTTATCTTCCTGTCTAAAACATCTTTAAATTTGTATTGATCATATTCCTTCATGTGGTTTGATTTTGTGAAAGATTTGATGATATTGTATTTCTTTTAATTTTTATTGGTGCTGCTTCTTAGTTCAATTTTTAAAGAGCTTTAGTAATATTTTTCCTCTCTAAATTTGTACTTTTTGTTCTTTTTTATAGTTTGATTTTTAAAGATTTTGGTGAGATTGCATCTCCCTAACACATCTTTAAATTTTTATTGGTTTCATTCCTTCATGTAAGGGCTTAATTGATATTTCATCTCTTTAAATTTTTGTTGGTTCTGTTCCTTCATGTAATTTAATTATTCAAAGAGCCTTGGTGATATTGTATCTCATTAAATTTTGATTGGTTCTGTTCCTTCAGGTAATTTAATTTTTCAAACAGCCTTGGTGATATTTTATCTCATAAATTTTTTATTGTTTCTGTTCCTTCATGTAGTCTAACTTTTTAAAAAGCTTTGGTGATATTTTATCCCCCCGTCTAGCACTTCTTTAAATTTGTATTGACCCTATTCCTTCGTGTGGTTTGATTTTTAAAAAGCTTTATGATATAGTATTTCTTTAAATGTTTATTGGTCTTGTTTCTTCGTGTAGTTTAGATTTTTTAAGAGCTAGGGTGATATTTTTCCTCTTTAAATTTGTATTGGTTCGGTTCCTCGTTGTAATTTGATTTTTACGGAATTTTGATGTGATGGTATCTCTCTAATACATATATAAATTTTTATTGGCTCCTTTCCTTTTTGCAGTTTAAATTTTGAAGAAAAAAACGGCTTTGGTGATATTTTATCTCACTAAATTTTTATTGGTTCTGCTCCTTCATGTAGTTTAATTTTTTAAAATGCTTTGGTGATATTTTATTTTATTGTCTAACATTTCAGTCTAAATTCGTATTGACCCTATTCCTTCATTTCTTCAGTTTTGGTGATATTGTATTTCTTTAAATTTTTATTGGTCTGTTTCTTCTTTTAACTCGAATGTTTAAAAAGCTTTAGTAATATTTTTCCCCTTTAAATTCGTATTTTTTGTTCCCTTTTACAGTTTGGTTTTTAAAAGGTTTTGGTGAGATTGTATCTCCCTAACACATCTCTAAACTTTTATTGGTTCCATTTCTTTAAGTAGTTTAATTTTTTAAAGAACTTTGGTGATATTTTATCACTTTAAATTTTGAATAGTTCTCTTCCTTCATATAAATTAATTATTCAAACAGCCCTTGTGATATTTTATCACATTAAATTTTTATTGGTTCTATCCCTTCAGGTAGTTTGATATTTATGGAGTTTTGGTGATATTTATTTCTTTACATTTTTATTGTTTCTGTTCCTTCATGTAGTTTAATTCTTTAAAGAGCTTTGGTGATATTTTATCTCTTTAAATTTGCATTGGTTCTGTTCCTTCATATAAATTAATTTTTCAAACAGCACTGGTGATATTTTATCTCACTAAATTTTTATTGGTTCTATCCCTTCGTGTAGTTTGATTTTTTTTTAAGTTTTGGTTATACTATATCTCTCTAAATTTTGTGTTATTTCTGTTCCTTCAGGTGGTTTTAAAGAGCATTGGTGATATTTTTTCTCTTTGTATTGATTCTGTTCTTTTATGTAATTTGATTATTAAGGAATTTTGGTGTGACTGTGTCTCTAAAACCCATCTTTAAATCTGTAATGGTTTCATTCCTTCGTGTACTTTAATTTTTAAAGAGCTTTGGTGATATTTTACCTATTTACATTTTTAATGGTTCTCTTCCTTCATGTAAATCAGCTTTTCAAACAGCTCTGGTGATATTTTATCTCATTACATTTTATTGGTTTTATTCCTTCATGTAGTTTGATATTTTAAAGAATTTTGGTGATATTTTACCTCTCTAAATTTTTATTGTTTCTGTTCCTTCATGTAGTTTCATTTTTTAAAGGGCTTTGGTGATCTTTTATCTCCCTGTCTAACAATTCTTTAAATTTGTATTGACTCTATTGGTGACTCTCTGGTGGTTGATTTTTAAATAGTTTTGGTGATATTGTATTTCTTTAAACTTTTATTTTAGTTTCTTCTGTAGTTTGAATTTTTAGAGCTTTGGTGATATTTTCTGTTCCTTTTTGTAATTTGATTTTTTAAGTCAAAATAATGCGCGGATCTAATGTTAATAATTTATTTAGCAATTAAATACAGAATACAAAATACATATACATGACCAGACGTGT
The DNA here is from genome assembly GCA_016904865.1 of Pissodes strobi. Taxonomy (NCBI): domain Eukaryota; kingdom Metazoa; phylum Arthropoda; class Insecta; order Coleoptera; family Curculionidae; genus Pissodes; species Pissodes strobi. The sequence continues at coordinate 18,863 of MU193363.1, read as the reverse complement.
GCATGTCATGTCACAAGCCTGCAAGCACATACAGGAATAAAATAACGTTTAAATATATAAAACCAAATATAAGGGGTATGACAAATTATATATCTACACCCAAAATGCGACTGCCTCTTGTGTAGCTCTTATGAAGTGCTCGGGGTCACCAGGGTATTATTTTTGTGATAAATATGAAATCTTAAAAACTATCAGTATTATCCAGCCATTTTAGCACAATCCTTCAATTGGTATGCTCCATTTGGTATTGTGTTTATAATGAGATATTTCATCGGGTGGATTTCATTAAAACTTATCAGATCACTGCATCTAAAATAAGAACTAAAATATCCCTAGAGAGAAGTAAATCTTGATCTGCTGGGCGGTTTTGTAATGACTATACCCGCTTAATTCCACGATTATCTGCTCTAGGATGAACTAGCGCAAAAATATGTGTTAATGAGTTTCTCGAGATTGTTTGCTTTATAATAATTACCAAAACTTTCCTTCGACAAATACAAAGTATTATGGGACTGGGCCAGGAAGTTTTAAAATTGTATAATTCCTCTAGTGATAAGAGCATTCCATATTTCTGGGCGAAGCAAAATTTCAATAGCGCAAACAAATTTTTATTAGGTATCTCTAGAGTAATGAGCTATAATAGGTATTAACAAATACCTTTGGCGTATTTACTTATCACTAGCATTAGAGTTGTTAAATGTTTAAGTTAGCACCTAACCTCATTCCTAATTATTGTCTTAGCATTAGAAAAGCAAACAAGATTAATCGAATTTAAGCAATCACTATCTTATGCATGTTTAACTCTGGAAATATTTATTTTAGACAATATGATTGTAAAAAATTGGTTTATAAAGCTAATATTTGGAGGGAAAGTAGAAAAAATATTCTACCTTGGACATGCTGTACTAAAAATAGTGGAAGGAGTGAAGTCTCATATGGCTATGTTTAGCAACTTAGGTTATTCGGTACACTCTACTAGATAACCGAGTTACATAACTTGAGGAGTTGCTCCTCCTTAATGAGTAGACTCTCATTAGATTCAGACTCTCACACTAAACATTTAGTCCATCTCTTGAATTAGTTTGGATTATGTGAAAACACTCGAACTGCTAAAAATATGCACATCCAAGTTGCTACATATAACATAAGAACTATGAGTACACCGGAACACCTGGACGAACTTGACGGGGATTGAATTATATAAAGTGGGATACTGTCGGTATATCAGAAACTTGCCTGCCAGAAGAAAATTGCACCACTCTTAAGATTCCTCACACTTAATTCAGGCTTTTGGGGAAAGCCAAGGATATAAAGACCAGTTGGAAGCCCATGAAGTACCTCCATGTTATAAATTTAATTTCTTAAAACAACTTCCAGTCATAGACCTTGGTCAGGAAAAATCTGGATTCTTCAATAGTAACGAGTTTTTAGAAAAAGCTAATGGTAAAGCTTCATGGATATTCAGTGATACCTCAAAGTATATCAAATGCAGTACCGTGAGCTGTGGAGTATTCTGCCGATCCTCAGATTTTAATTATTCCGGAGGTCTCCCTTTAAAATACAGATCGGGTCTGCTGAAATTATAGCAATTCATTTCTGCTGATTCGTAAGAGCAATCCAAAAGATGAACAAAAATTCTATATCCTCTAAGCTAAATCACATATCTTTTCGAACTAAAAAATTAATTTTAAAAGCATAACCGTAGCAATACACGGATCAATAACTAAACGGGGGACCGGAGCCGGAGTATTTGGGCCAGGAACCAAATTCTCCGAAGCGATGGGAAAACATACGGACATATTCCAGGCAGAAATTACCACCATAGGAAGATGTGCGCAGTTCAACTTCGACAGAATCTATAGGAAAAAAGAGATTGTCATCTTGTCAGACAGTGAAGCAGCCACCAATCAGCTCCAAAATGGTATGCAAATGTCTATAGACAGGCTAAACGAACTAGGCACGAATAACAAACTATCCCTTCAATGGATATGAAGACACGCTGGTGTAGAAGGCAACGAAAAAGCAGACCAATTGGCAAAAGTAGGAGCACAAACTCCACTTTTA
>MU193363.1:0-16789 GCA_016904865.1 Pissodes strobi | reverse complement strand
AGCAGACCAATTGGCAAAAGTAGGAGCACAAACTCCACTTTTAGGACTGGAACATTTCTGTGGCATAGAGATATCTAGAAAGAAGAATTCAGGAAATAAGAGCGAACCACATGGATCAGTCTATGGCAACGTATTTCAAGGTTAAGGCAATCAAAGATGTATCTAGGGCCCCCTCACCCAAGAAGATCAAAAAAACTTATAACACTGAGTAAGAACAATCTCCGCATCCTCGCCAGCTTTCTTAGGGGCCACTGCCGCTTGAGAAGGCGCCTGAAGAGAAAATAATTGAAAACAAGGACAGTTGTCGGTTCTGTGAAGAAAGGGAGGAAACCCCGGAACACCTTATCACTGGGTGCGAGGCGGTAGCGAACAGGCGAATGGCCTGTATTGGGTGCTGCATCGTCGACCAGGAGGAACTTCCATCCATAGAACCATCCAGACTACTTGCATTTACCAAAGCAATGAAGCTGGATGAGGTTCTCTGATCAACGGAAGCACCAAGGAAGTGGGGCACAATAGATCTATACAGGTCGCAGTGAACTAATAACCCCAAGATCATTCATTCATTCAAACCGTAATAATTTTAATATAGTGCTACCATGGATCGCAGTCATATAGGCATTTATGGAATTCTTCACTTTTGGAATAAAAATTGATAATTTTTTGTCAGGAAACCATCAGCTAAAATTACAAAATGAAACTATCTATTACGCTCAAAAATGTCAACGGAAAAACAAACCAAACCAAAATGAAGAAAACGTAATAGTACAAAAAAAATACATTATCCAAGTATTTTACATAACTTTATACTCCACTGCAATAAATAATCCAAAGAATAGCGCTGAGTGAAATGAAGAACAACAAATGTCCGGGAGAAGAATGATCACAGAAATGTTAAAGCTCTAAGAGACCCTATTAAACTATTATGAAATAAATGCATTAACAAAGAAAAATGCTAAGGGAATGGTACAACTTTGAAGTCATTTATCTCTATAAAAAAAAGGTGGCAATACCAACTTGGAGAATTATAGACCTATATCTCTTCTGCCACACCTTTATAAAATCTGCACGAAAATAATAACTAACAGATTGAAAACAAGCTGGCTTCAGAACAGAATTTAGTACCATGGATCATATACATACCATCAGAACCTTGATAGAAAAGTGCACAAAATACAATGTTCCAATGCATTTAGCCTTCGTCAACTTCCAAAAGTCCTTTAACTCCGTAGAGACAGAAGCTGTTTTAAGTTTCCTGGAAAATGCAAGGATTGATTCGAGATATATATGTTCAGATTATTGACGATATATATAAAACTTAACTATACATACTAAGATTGAGGAATCGAATGCTCCAAATAAAATTCCATTACAACGTGGTGTAAAACAAGGCGAAGTCATACCACCCAAACTCATTACGCTCCCACTTGAAGATCTTTTCAAAAGAGAATGGGATACGAAAGGAATTACTATTGACGGCATCTACCTTAATAACTTAAGATTTTCAAATGACATTGCTTTAATTTCAGACACCAGGAACTTGAACTAAATATTGCAAAAAATAAATAAAGCCTCAACAAGAATTGGATTAAAAATGGACAACACTAAAACTAAAACAAGGAGACTTGACAACATTGATAGGAAACCATCCCATCGAAAACGTAGAGCATTAAACTGGGCAAAGAACACTAGAGCACAGAGATCATCAGACGAATCCGACTCTCGTGGGCAACTTTTGGCAAACTGAGTCATGTATTTAAAAATCGCACAATACCTATATAGACCTAAAAACCAAAGTCTACAACACTTGCATCCTGCTATAATTAAAATCATACCACTAACAATGTTACAAATAACAAATAATTACAAACTTTGAACGACGCAAAAATCGATGGGACAGAGTAAGAAATAATGAGATCAGGAGAAGATCAAAGATTGGAGGAGATAACATGGATGAAGTGGCGTTGGGCAGGGCATGTGGCCAGACGAGACGTGCTAAAGACTAACAGAGCAGAGACCAAGAGTAATGAAAAGAAGGATAGGACGTCCATCGAAAAGATGGATCGATGGAACCGTAGCTGTCAGGCAGTGGATGAGGACAACAAAAACAGGGGGAGAGTAGAAGGAGATGGAAGACACCTACGTCTAGGAGTGGACAAATACGGGTTGATAAAGAAGAAGAAGAAGTCAGCGATGTTGGTAGATTTTCCGACTTTTCTGCAAACGCCCTATGACATTTCTATTTTAAATGCAGCAGCAGCACCACCATCATTCTTGCTACTGTCGACTGATGATGTTTACTTTAGTGATGAGATCTTATTATAATTCGAGAGAACATAGCATATATTGATTTCGTAGGTAAGAAAGCTATTACAAAATTTGCTACAACAGGATAGGTGAATGTGCTGAATTCTGCAAATTTCCAAACATTTCTATTTTAAGTGAAAGTTCCCTGTTTATTGTCAGATTTCCCGATGTGTCTGAAAAATTCGTATCTTTTCTATTATAAATGCACATTTCTTTCGAATATTTACATCAGATTTTCCGATTTATCGGTTGAAAATAAGCCAATAAGGTTTGATAGATAAGCCGAAAAAGAGCACTATCTTTTTTTCGGGACTCTGAGTGAGATCATTTCCAACGTATTATTAGATTTATAGGTTTCACTCCAGGATGTGGACTTCCCGTCGTTCGTAGACAACAACTGAGGCAGCCTTGAACATGATGTGATATGTGACACTGACTTCCAACCAGATGGTTGCAAATATGTAAATCGCTTGAATATTAAATTAGCCAAATTAACGTAACACTTAAGTATTCATAAATATAAAACATACTAAAAATTCGATGATTTTACTTGATTTTGAATTATCTTCGTTCTGTAATTTAATAAGGAAATAAAAATCTTGTAATTGCGGAAAAAATTATAGATATTCGATAAGCATCTTATTGGCTTCCTTTTTTTCACCAACTATTGAGTGGACTAAATTAATTATACAATTATATATAATATATAATATTAATAATATCGAGTACCTACTTAATCGAACAGGTTCTGGCGAGATGTGTTGGGTTCAAGGACAGGCGAGAAAAACGTATCCATACACGCTAAGATTTTTACAATTAATAATACAATACAACATTTACGAGCTCTCATATTTCAACAATGATATTACACATATAAGACGTGATCATTAAAGTTCAAGCCTTTGCCACTGGCGCGCACGATCGTTCAACGCCTCCCCGCCTAGCAGCTGCACGTAGCGATCCTACGTGGTACCCATATACGTATATGGTGGTACCCAAGAATAATAAACTAGAGAAGGATGGTTACATCAACCGGATTTTGTCACTGACAGCTGCTCTGTCGTGACGTAGCCACGCGACGAAGTTGGCGCGAAAGAGAAAAGTTGAACTTTACTTAGTTAAAACTTCCTCTTATTCTACAAACAAGTATATTACTTGTTATTACTGATATTCAAAATAGTCATTTTCTTGTGGCAGTCAGAGTTTGACACAAAATAAAATCGAATTAAGAATGACGTAGTTTTATAATTTGTGTGTATTAACTAATAAGTGCTACATTCATAATGCTAATAAAATGGGTGCTTATGAATGAAAAATACCTAATATATGATTCGATACTGGCTTTTCCATAGTGTAGTGATTGCTGTGTGACATAATATATTGATATTCTGACGTGATAAGCAAGGCCACAATCTAAGAAACTTAAACAATATGTAAACAAGAATAGGAATTACTGTTCAGTGTATGTACGTGAACATCCCTACTTTTTTTAATATATTATTTACCTAAATAGCCAAGAGACACACTGCGTAATAAAACCCTCAGTGTGACAACTTCCCTACAATATGAGGTAAAATATTATTATTCCTCCCAGACTTCCTTACATTTAAAAATAATTTAAGTTGTTCTTACCTAATTTATTCAATAAAAAAAATCAATAAAAACACTACACTGAAAAATACTCTGCAAAACAGGCACTATGGTCTCTGTTTTAATCCTCGGTTTATGGAGTTTTTTAAAATTAATGAGTATCATTAATTTTAAATGCTCAAAGCACCAAAACACAACTATCAATAGTTTTAAAACATCCGAAAATATCACTAAAAATGCTAAAAGCACAACAAAAACATAGAAGTAATGCCAGCAAAGACGAAACGAAGGCCGTTCGGCGCGCAGCAACGTCACAGCGACGACGATGTGGGTGAGGGAACCGCGGGGCGCGGGGCGCTAGTAAGTGAACATAGGCTCTTATGGGAAGTAACCATCCTTCTCTAGTTTATTATTCTTGCGTGGCACCACAGCTTGCATCAGTTCACAGTCGTTTTATTCCAATTTCCTGCCTGTTACCTGCTGTTTCGGATTGAGTCAATCCCGGTAGTGATTTGTCTTCTGTAGAGATTGTGGATTATGCATTTGCTCACTTAATAGTCGTGCCAAAGTTTACTAATAATTTAATAAACTTTATTCATTCGAAGCGATATACCAACTAACAGTTCTGATAGTCTTGTGACTTTAGTTTTGCTCCTTTCTCTTAGCCAGCAAATCGTTTCCTCTTGAGCTAACTCCGAAGGGGTCTCCCGATACTCAAGAAGAAAAACGGTGTAGATATTGTCGCCTGTCTGGCGTAAAGTGTATAAACTGCAAGTTTATGTACCATAGTTCGTGTGCCCTTCGTATAACGGGGCTAAAAGTGACGAGTGGTTCCAAAAATTTAGTGATATGCCCGTGTGTTGGCAAAGTTGATAGTGATACACAAACGGAAGGAAAAGTACTTGATTTAGCAGCCTACAACCAAAAAGGTATGGAAATCTCGTATTTAAAGCGATTGCTGAACGAAGTACAAGAAAAAAATATAATTCTAAAGGAAAATAATGGCCTTCTACTGGAAAAAATTGAGAGAATGGAAAGTGTTACAAAAAACGTAAACAAGCATACTAAGGAAAGTGGCGGGAAGACCACGTCAACGTCACAAACAAAAGGCCAGGTGACAGGGGACAGTAGTTCCGGTACATCGAGTAGCTCAAGTGTACAGCCTGACATATCGCGACAGTTCGCCGCGGCGCGGCGCCAGCGGCTACCAACTTTTAATTTGGTCGTAATTTTTTAGATTCAAAAGCAAAAGCCTCATAATTAAACTGAGTCAGTGTGTTAAAGAAATAGGAATAACTCCACAGAATGAAAACACAGGGTTTAACTACAAATTAGTTGGTTCAAGCACCCCAAGTGTAAAGTTATTGCACTTGAATACATGGAGTTTAAACAACAAAGTTCTGGAAGTAGAGGTATTGCTCTCGAAGGTCACACCAGACATTTTCTGTGTCTCAGAACATTGGCTACAGGCTGATGATATCTGTGATCTCAACTTAAATGGTTACTCAATTAACTGTTACTCTTCTAGAGTGGAGAGCAGGGGAGGGGGTACAGCGATCTTCTCTAAACCACATCTACAGTTTCTAGAGGTAAAGACTTCTGCAAAACCCTTGGAGAATCACCTTAAATTTTGTATTGTTGAACTTATTTTTAAACATAAATTTTATACTGTTGTTTGTCTGTATCGGTCACCAGTAGGAAGTCTTGTCATTTTTTTCTCAGCCATAAATGAATTGCTCGATGAAATATATAATCCAAATAAATTTTTGATTCTATGCGGAGATTTTAATATAAATTTTAACATTAGTGATAATGTATCAAATCATATTTTGCAGTGTTTATCTAGCTTTGAGCTGAAATCACAAGTCAAGGGGGTGACTAGGGTCGGACCTGCAAATGGTACTTTAATCGACAATATTTTGAGCAACCTAAATGAGGATAAACAATCATGCTTTATTTACACTATTGACTTATCGGACCACTATGGGCAAGTCCTTGAGATAAGTTTTAATGAAAATAGCCATACTGTCTGTTACACTAAAAAACGCTTTTTCACAGATGACAATGTGAATTTATTTGCACAATACCTCCAAAATGAAGACTGGCAGGAAACTTTTTTGGCACCTGATGTAAAGGATAAGTACAACATTTTCTTTGATCGCAAATGAGTTCAGTAATAAATTTAATTTGAATCAATCGCTTAATGTTCCAGGTGAGTTTTCACACACTATAAATTATCCATCTTGGTTTTTGACCCCGGTTGATGAACTGGAGGTGTTCAATATACTAATGCAGCTGCCAAACAAGTTCTCTGCTGGACTCGATGAAATTCCAACTTATGTTCTAAAATGTGTGTCTACGTGGGTGTGCGGGCCTCTGGCACTCATAATAAATGAGTGTTTTGTTACAGGAGAATTCCCTGATAAACTTAAAAAAGCATTACTTGTCCCAGTTTTTAAAAAGGGAGACATTCATGAACTTGAGAACTATCGTCCTGTTTCATTGTTGTCCTCTTTGTCGAAAGTCTTTGAGAGGGCAATCTACAGCAGGTTGCTTGCCTTTTTAATGCGTAATAGGATTCTCTCCCCTCATCAGTATGGATTTCTACCATGCAGGTCCACAGAATTGGCAATCTTTGAGGCACTGAGCCACATTTTTCAAGGGGTAGACTATGGTAGGAAGGTGGCGGGTTTGTATTTTGACCTGTCAAAGGCTTTCGACACAATTGATCATTAACTACTAATGAAAAAGCTGAACATGTATGGGGTTAGGGGTGTCTGCGCGAACCTTATTGAATCATATCTTTCAGGAAGACAGCAAACGGTCTGTATCATGGATGGTGGATAGAGGTTCTACTCAGAGACTGTTAATGTGAAGCAGGGAGTGCCCCAAGGGTCTATCCTGGGACCTATATTATTTCTCTTGTATGCAAATGATCTTTCAAAGGAACCTATCCCCGGCTCAATGTGCCAATATGCTGATGACACCTCTGTTGTGGTCTCAAGCGGGTCAATGCAAGGGCTATCTGTGGTTTGCTCGCGTGCGTCGGAGCTTGTGTCAGTGTGGACTCAACATAACTTATTAAGATTAAATGCATATAAGACAGGATTTCTGACTTTCAGCAAAACTGTGAACATGACAGAGTCACCCTTAGTTACACTACGCCTTAAGACAATACCTGTAACAGAATCTATAAAATTTCTGGGTGTTCATCTTGACCCTACACTGACATGGGACCTACACACCAGCATGTTTCAGTCTAGGCTTAACAGTGCATGTGCCCTTGTGCGTCGTCTGAAGGATGTTTTGAGCACTGAAATCCATTATTAGATATGGAATAATTTTTGGGGCTCCTCAGCTGGAGCACATGATATTTTCAGGGCACAAAAGAGAATTGTGCGTTGTATTCTAAAACTTAGACCCAGGACTTCTTGTAAAGGATATTTTTCCGATTTAAAATTTCTTACTATTCCTTCGCTATTCTATTTGTCTCTTGTTACTTTTGTCAAAAAAAATCCGCATTTGTTTCTGAGAAATCACCAACAGTATGGAACTGATATGTCTGTTACCACTAGGGGCAGGTCCGACCTCAGTATCCCTAGACACAATTCTGCATTTTTTGAAAAGGGTCCTTACTTCATGGCAACCAAAGCCTATCGTAAGCTTCCCGCAAATCTAAAACACATAGAAAACCTAAATAGGTTTTAAAATGAGGTAATAGGTAATTGGCTTCGTACTGAGGTAATAGGCTTCGTACTGGAGAAGTGTCTCTACACGTTTAGTTTTGAATTTTGATTGTTAGTGATATGCAAACTTTCTATGTACTGTTTTATTGGATTTACATTGTGTATCTTACTTTAAGGTTTATTTGTTATTACTTTAATTTTTGTTTCAAAAATGTGTTTTAGATTTTGTGGGCCTTTTTTGGCAAACCATGTTTTGTGACGTTGCTATGTCATTGTAATATGATTGAGTCGGCAATAAAGGATATTATTATTATTATTATTATTATTATTAGTATCTTCCAGATCGATAAGAACGTAATTTAATGGCACGAGTTTCTGCGACGACAAAACGAAATAAAAATGATTTGTTTGTTATTCCTAAATTTTCCAAAGAATGGTTCGATATTAAAAAAAAATCCTGTGTGCAGTTCACACGCGGTAGAAGTGAAACCTTCATAAAACTAAACCAAGCGGTCACCCATCCAAGTACTAACCACGCCCGATGTTGCTTAACTGCAGTGATCGGACGAGAACTACTTTTTACTCTTAACATTCTTAACAAACATGTAACAACTGTATAACTGCGTTCTATCCCATTCGCTCGCAGGCTACATCCTATAAATCTCTTTTTACTGTCTTTTTTTCGTTTCATCGAGCCTCAAAACATACCTGTGCTAAGGAAATTTTCACTTCAAAATAATATTATAGATACCTACTCAGATATTTCCAACATTCTGGTAACCTTCAAATAAGAAAACACGCAATCTTTAAAATTAATAGAGATATAATAATATACACAAATGGCATTCGGCATTCTTAAAAGGCTAATAAAAATTTAATATAATATATAATCTAAAACCCCTTACATATTATACTTTTCTTAAGTCAAACTGAATTTGACTCCCTGAGAGAGCACGCCAATGGGTTTAAATTTATATTTATCCTATAATAATGATAATTTGCTATCTATTGTTTGAGAACAAAAAATATTGGTCATAATTTATATGTATTAGTGATAGTTTTGCACATTTTTTGCATCCATAGTCCATTGCTTGTAGTAGGTATTAAATGTATTTCGATATGTCTTTATTGTAGCTTTACTAGCCTTTAAATGTCTGCCATAAAATCCTGAGTATTAGCAATTAATAATTACAATTAAAGTGATGATATATTATACTATTTTTAGTGTATTACAGAATATAATTGAGGATTGCCTAATGACGTCATTATAATGATAAGATTAAATTATTTTAATACTGAGCAGTTTTAAACAATTATTTGCTAAAATGTGGCAATATATAACTAGAAAGCCATATAGTGCCGGCTCCAATGGGTTCCTCGTTTGCAAAATCTGCAGACCGCCATCTGTTTTGTGATTTGTGTATCTGAGACCTTTGTCTGTATAAAAAAGCACGTTGCCGCGCGCGCGCATGGTGCGATTGCCGTTTCTCCCCCCCACTACTTTACCTCCGGCATAAACTAGAAAAGTTAGGTTGCCGAGGAATGTGGTATCGCAGAAAAAATTATTCATAGCATCTGACGACTGATTTGGGTTCTTAAGACAGTACCTTATCATCGGAAACAAAGTCCCCAAAAATCCCCGCATAGGAAAATTTACAAGAGCCAATGGAGATATTACAATTTTAATGTAAACTACTAGAAAGTGAAATTGGCGTTCACGGCTCCAAGGGGTCATCTGATCATGGTTCAAACGTATTTTTTTTTTTAAGAAAGAGTAATTTTTCAACCCGGAAATGATAATTTTTCCCAATCGGGAAAAATTCTCCGGAAATGGCAAAAAACTGAGCAAAATGGGCTTATCTGATCAGTTTTCACGCTGACGCGCATCTTGTGTCCGTGTCCGTGTGCGTGTGAAGGCACGTGCACTGGCCTTTGCGCGAAGGTGCGCGTGCGGTTTTAAAGGAAATGAAAATGGGATAATTGAGTTGTTTAAAGAGAAATAAGGGCACATCAGCCCTTGAAAATATTTAATCAGTATAACTATTCATATTAAATATAGCAGGACCACTTAATATTTAAAAGATATGTGGACATACATTTTCCTGAAACAGTAGTATAAAAGCATGTATGTACAGTTAGATCAGTATGGCTAGAAATACCATGACTTGACAATTTAACAAATAATTATGAAATAAAAAAAATTAAATTACTCTAAACGCCATCTGGGTCGTCGGGGTCTTCTTCATTATGAAGCAATTCTGCATGAACACTCTCCACTACTGTGTTCAATCCCCTCGGACCGGTATCCACATAAATTTCTACATCTGGACTTCCACGCACACCTAATTAAGTTCAAGAGACTCGACAGGGCAAGCGCACAAGCCGCACTGGGTTGTCCAGTTTTCTCCAGCCGTACTTCGTTGCGTCCAGCTTTGTTCGTGTCCCAAGCCATTCTTGAACTTAAAAAATATCAACCTAATTAATACTTTACTAATGCAGAATGCTTTACCCTTTTTATTTTTCTTCAAATTACCTGCAGGTGCACGCGCAATGAATGTTGTCGAGAAGCTGCAGGGAGCAACATTTTCAGCTGCAAGTCAGCATCTAGCTTTTGCGTGGCGGCTACACTTGTTGTAGAGGGTGTAGCGAAGGTCATCTAGGGTGGCATATTTCGCTCCTCTGTATAAAGCAAGAAGCTATTTCTTACCGCAGGAGACGATCCTCTCCAAAACTGCTCCGGGCTTATTAAAAACTCCAACTTCGTTGCCCTGGAGAAATTTCAATGTTGATGCCTTTCCTTTTCCAAAAACTGCTGGCATTGTATCACAGCCGGAAAAGGCATGAGCAAAGAAAATGGCTGACTTCACATTGTCAAGGTGCTCCTGTATCAATTCGATGTTCTGTGCCTCTTCCACACCCTTTATCGAAAAATCACAACTTCTGGGTAGGTTTTCTGCGCTGGACAAGCATGGCAAGAATATCCGTGTCTGTTGCAGCTACAGCAAAGGTCGGGCTATTATACTGGTCAAGGTATCTGCATCCCCGGGGTCCTGTAGCACCCTTATCCCTCTCTATTCGAGTGCAGGCTTCAGAAGGCGGGTCCAGTTTGTTTTATTCTGACCGTTTCCCCGTAGTTCTTCGCTGTTGCTCTGATGACTTGGTTGACAACGCAACGAAGTATGACTGGAGAAAACTGGACTACGCAGAGCGGTTTGTGCCACACTGCTCCGACCTGCTCGCTGCCCCGCCGAGTCTACTGAACCTAATTAGGGGTGCGTGCAAATCCGGATCTGAAGATGCGTGTGGATACTGCGGCCGGTCCGCGGGAATGGTGTGCCGGGAATGATGTCATCACTGCAGTGGATAGTGTTCTAATGCAGAATTGCCTCATAATGAAGAAGACCCCGATGATCCAGATGGCAACTAGAGTAGTTTCATTTTAATTTTTTTTATTGAAAGTTTCAAGTCATGGTATTTCTAGCCATATTTATAGACTGATTTAACCGTACATAGTAAAGCTTTTATACTACTGTTTCAGTAAAATGCATGTCCACATAAATAATATATTTTAAGTATTAAGTGGTACTGTTATATTTAATATGAATATATATAATTAATATGAATATATATAAAAATTAAATATTTTCAAGGGCTGATGTGCCCTTATTTCTCATTAAACAACTTTTTTATCCCATTTTCATCTCCTTTAAAATCCCATGCGCGCTCTCGCGCAAACGCCACGGCACGCACCTTCACACGCACAACACACTCACAACACATGCACGCACTCACAAGATGCGCGTCAGCTTGAAAATTGTCCAGATAAGCCTATTTTGTCCCGCTTTTATTAAGCCACTTCGGGTGAATTTTTTTCCTGATTGGAAAAAATTGTCATTTTTGGATTGAAAAAAAAAAAATTTTTTTCAAAAAAATATTTTTGAATGATGACCAGATGACCCCTTGGTGCCGTGAACGCTAATTTCACTTTATAGTAGTATAAATTAAAATTGAAATATTTCCATTGGCTCAAAATTTGTAAGAAAGTAAAACACTGTTTTTAAAATTAACTATAATTCTTTTTCTATGATTTTTTAATTAAAATTAAACGTATTGTACCTACTGACTTGTGGTGTGTTATATTTATAACCGAAAAAGTATACATACAGCATTAAACATTCGTTTTCAATAGTCCCATGATTATGATCAATACTTTTTCGAAGTATGCTAACAATGTTAACAGCAATGGAGAAGGGGAAGGGGGAGAGAGAACGTACCACAACACTCACTGGCAACATCATTCATATCGAAGTATAAGATCAGTACAGCACATATCAAAAGTCAGAATGCGGTCTGCATATTTTGCATACGGAACTCCACTGGGAGCCCGGTCTAATATTCCCGTCGCCAATTTTGGAATGTTATAGAGCTGAATTTAAATCACCAAAAAACTTGATTATATTAGGCACTTCGGTAAAACAATAACAATGTCTATTGGTAAAAGAATTAATCAGTTTACACTATACCCGATTACTAATACTCGCATGTGCTTTCGGTTGAGGTATGCAAGCGAACGGTCATCGGAATAGGTTATAATAACACGGCAATTGCATTCTGCACTCCCAAGGCCTTAAAAAAGGTTACCTACCTCAAGAGAAATAAATTTAAATTTCAGCTATTTTTTAATTGAGATAAATTGAAATTTAAGCTAATGGCGAAAAAGCGTCAGCTGTATTTATAAGGCATCCGTTGCGCCAATCAGTGCTGTCGAAGCTGAAACTGATTTTTTTTGTAAAAACAAAAATTAGATAATTTCCCATTAAATACGTTTCTAGGTACCTATAGACTTCAAAAATTTAGAAATTTATTGGCTTTTAAATTTACACTTTTCAAAAAAATCAACTTACACTTTGTCCCAACTTTTTGAAAATATTTTTCCTAATAGGCACTTTTTGCAAAATAAATACCTACATAGAAATAGATTAGTTAATGTTTTTAACATACAAATCCAGCTCTAGTTTGACACTAGCAAATTTTAAACTTGTGAGCAATAAGTGGTTACATACCAGGGATTAAAGACGCACTTAGTCTAAACAATCGCGTCACTGCCCTAGAAAATACATTAAGTGAAGTTAAAATTACCAGCACTCACAGATTAGATAAATGTGAGGAACAAATCCGTGTGATGAGCGTTGAAGTTAAGAGCTTAAAGACCAGCTTTGAGACTGTTTTTGATGACACAAAAAGTGATCTTAGCATCATTAACGAAACCACTTCTACTACTTCTGTAAAAGCTGGTGAAAATGGATACAGCGTAGCAGCGGTTGTCCATAGCAAGGTCCTTCGTGAGGTGTCAGAGAAGCAGATGAAGTCCTGTAATTTGGCGCTGTTTCATGTTCCTGAGGACAATAGAGTGGATGATTTATCTAGAGCAAAGAGTTTATTAACAGATCTTATTGGTTCACCCATAAATATTGTCAGTGCAATGAGAATTGGAAAGCGTGACAAGAATGGCAATCAGTCTTTGTGACTGGTACATGAGTCTGCTGAAATGGTGCACAGGGTGTTGAAAAGCAAGAGTAAGTTAGACCGAAGCCTAAAAATATTCTTGGAGGCTGACCTTACAACAGAGCAGCGTACTGAAGTAAATGCTCTTAAATACGAGCTGAAGGAGAGACAGCGAAATGGTGAACCTGACCTTATTTTAAGGTATGTGAATGGTACTCCTAACCTCGTTAAAAAAAATTAAATAGGCCTTTCCAAAACAATTCATCTATCACTGTCTTTGTTGATATATTTCCAGAATGTTAAGGGCCTGCGCACAAAGCTTCAACTTCTTTTTGAGAATGTTTCATACTCTCAATATGATATCCTAGTTTTCAGTGAAACACGGTTGACGAATGGCATTGACAGTGCGGAACTCCAGATGTAATGTATACCGCAAGAATAGATCCACTGATACTAATAGCTTTGCAAGAGGGAGCGGAGTTCTGATAGCAGTCTGTAAAACGTTTAGTACCAAATTTTTTCAGCAACCAAAAGCATTGAACAGCTATTTATAGAAATCGAATTTAATAAAAACAAATTCAGTCTTGCCACAACTTATTTCCCACCCAGGTCTTCCTTTGAAAAACATGCAGAATTTGGAGAAAACCTGGAAAAACTATCTGAAGAATATCCTGATCACGAATTGTGTGTCTTAGGTGACTTTAACCTACCCAACAGTCTGTGGACCAAGGAAAAATTAGCTTCAGTGGCGACCCCCTCAACAGGATGCCCACAAAATGAAATTAAATCCATTCAGGTACTATCTCATCTATGCTCCTACCATAACCTTTACAAATAGAGACATTATGGTAGTCGAGGCCGAAAATGCTCTACTGCCAATAGACATTTATTATCCACCACTCTCATTTTCATTGCATAGTGAATCTGTTCATTATAACGAATCTGGGCTTAAGGGCGATGGCTTCTATAGAAACTTTCAATCAATGGACGTGAATGCAGTGATTGATTTTTTATCCCAGTTCGAATGGGACAAGTTATTTAATGACAAATCACTTAATGATATGGTTAATGTATTTTATGATATTGTATCCTTAAGAGTTGATATTTTTGTTTCTTTAAAAAAGTATTGAGCTAAGAGATTTCCTATTTGGTTTTCCCAAGAACTTAAAGAAATAATAATTGAAAAAAAGAAAACACATAAGAAATATCTTAAATCTGGGTTTTATTCTGACTACAATAAATTTTCTATTTTAAGAACGAAGTGTAAATCTTTAAAAAACAATGTTACCAGAATTATATAGCTTTAACTGAATCGTCTCTTAGAAACGATGTTAAAAATTTTTGGAAGTCTGTTAATAGCAAAAAGGAAAGAAGTTATATACCGTCGGTTATACACTTCGGTAATGTAAGTTGTTATGTTGGAGAGGATATTATCAATTTGTTTGCAGAATACTTCTCAAGAATGTGTAGTGACAGAGACTGTGTCCTAGAAGACTCGGTACCTTTTGGGGACACAAATCTTTCCCAGTTTAATATACCAATCTCATCAATTTATGAAAAGCCAGCAACTTTAGATATGAGCAAAGGACCTGGGCCGGATGGTCTCTCACCATACTTTATTAAACCTTGTAGCTTCATACCTTCTAAGCCGCTTCATACTATTTTTAATCTGTCCCTTAAAACTGGAACTTTTCCATCCTATTGGAAATCAGGTTTCATAACTCCCACAATAAAATCAGCTGATAATTTTCAGGTCGAGAATTACAGGCCTATCAGCATCTTGAGTTGTATTCCCAAAATATTCGAAACTTTAGTCTGTGACTATTTGTCTGCTGGTGTAAAAGATTACTTCATGAACCAACAATATGGATTTCTTCCCCACCGCTCTACTGAATTAAACTTGCTTACATTTACAGATTTTCTCTTGGAATCATTGGAAGAAGAGTCCCATGTACATGCTGTATATACAGATTTCACTAAAGCCTTCGATAGAGTAAACCATAAAATCCTTATCAAAACACTGAGAGATAAGGGAATTCAGGGAGAGCTTCTAGAATGGTTAATGTCACACCTAACAGATAGAACACAAATTATACGCATCCAGAGGTTTCAGTCTATTGAGATTAAGGTGTCATCTGGTGTTCCACAAGGTTCACATCTGGGACCTCTACTCTTTAATATTTATGTAAATCATATTGCATCCTGTTTTATGTTCGCACTTTTCTTACTGTTTGCTGATGATCTAAAATTCTAGATGAAAATCCAGAACCAGGATGATTGCCACAAACTTCTGATTTGGATCGCTTGACTCAGTGCAGTGGTGCGATCTCAATGGAATGAAACTGAATATTGACAAATGCCAGTTGATGATCTTCAGCCGTGGAAGAAATCCCATCCATCTGGTTTATAACATAAATGGCTCACCACTATTGCTGGCCTCTCAAGTAAAAGATCTGGGAGTGCTGCTTGATGGCCACTTATCTTAGACACATCACTTATCATTAGTGGTCTCTAAATCTCTACAAATTTTGGGCTTTATCAAACGTTGCACTAAGGATTTCCTAAATGTTTATGTCCTCAAACTACTATTCTGTTCCCTAGTGCGACCACATTTGAATAATTTTTCTTGTATTTGGTCTCCCTCTTATAATGTCCACATACTGGCCATTGAAAGAGTGCTGCATAAATTTTTGAGGTTGCATTTAAGGGACAGCATAGAGTTGAAAACGTTATTTACTCAGAATTGGAGAATTATCTTCAGATTACATCCCTTCAGATTCGTTCTGTAATTTATTGCACTCTAATTCTCATAGCCCTGAGCTCACATGTAAAATCGGGCTTCATGTCCCTTCTCCCCAAACCAGACTGAACCATTCTTTTCAAGTTAATTCCCATCGCACTAACTATGGAGATAACTCGTTTTTGACTAGATCAGTTAGACTAGCAGATAATTATTCAGCCCAATTAGACTGCTTCCAAAATCAAAAAGTTTTTAAGAAAGAACTAAAAGACTGTCTGTAACAAGGTGGAGTTTCCTTTTTGTTACTACTATATTACTTTTTGACTTAAGAATCTTGAGTCCCTATATATTTGAGTTGTTTTTGTTACACTTGTACTGCGTTTTTACTGTTTATTAACTATCTGAGTAAATTAAGAAAAAGTTACGTTTGTGATACTTCGGTTAGAATTTATGATTAACTTTTAAATTCTTTGTAAATTTCCTTTATATTGGACAATAGCACTTTGAGAAATATAAATAAATAAAAAAAAATAAAATCAGTCTGATATGAGGTATAGTATCATTATCAATATCAGCGGTAAAATATACCAGCCGCAAAAACGCATACATATTTTCGTTCCTTGTTCCTTGAGCTGATTTGTTATTAGCTCATAATAATTATTATAACCATGACTTCAACCAATTCATTCAATTTTATTGAAGTATTGCATATTGCTTAGGAATGATAATCGGAAAAGTATGTTCATAAGAACATATTTATGTAGTGTACAGGTATTTATAAAAGCTAACAAACCATATCTTATTTTATCTCATATCAGGTATGGGTATGTATATACTAACAGGACTAATTCAGGATGAAGAGTTAATGAACTACAATGTAAATAAGAAAATCTATACGCGGGTGCATTCATTAATTGATCATGATATGCGTTCATTTATATACTTACATCTATAGCTACAG